>CAMRHE010000732.1:387500-542261 GCA_947044405.1 Leptodactylus fallax | reverse complement strand
GCAAGGCAGGTGGTTTGGACTCCGCAACCAGAAATGAACGCACACGCGGTAGTTCAAGAAAAAAATATATATTTACTATAAGACATATTCCCCCCCACTTTAAGATTGGCAGTCCCTGCCTATGACTGACCGAACAGGGGGAATACCAGCATTTGGCCTAGTGGTCCGTCTGAGGACCGGTGGTATATTATGGGGTGCTGCAGCTATGGGCTGAGAAGGACCAGCGGATTCCGCACCAGAGGGGGCACAGGCCGGAGATACAGTAGTCACAGGTGGAACATCCCCAGGAGCAGGGATCGGCCAACAATCATCCTCCTCGTCGGAGGCCCATTCCGCACCTCCATTCTCTGACTGTGGGAGCTCATTCACATTGGCAGGCCCATCGTGATTTGTCCCTTCAGAATGACACAGGCGCAACATATTTCGGTGAAGTACTCGAACACAATCAGTTCCTTCTTTCTGGACCTGGTACACTGGCCCATTCGCATACTTGCGGCCAACAACACGATACGGCAAAGCCTCCCATCGGCTTTCCAATTTCCCTTGGGGTTTCTTGACACGAACTAGCACCAGGTCGCCTGGTTGCAATGGTGCTTCTTGCACTGGGGTCTTATCAGGATGGGGATGTTCTTGCAGGCGCTGCCGCACCAATCGATGGATCATCTCAAGTCTCTGCCGATGCGCCCGCACCCAAGAGGTTGGATCCCTCGGAGGGAACCCATCCACATCATTCAACTGTAATTCTCCTATACTTCGCCCAGACCGCCCAAAGAGAAGTGTATAAGGAGAGTACCCCGTTGTAGAATGGACCTGATTGTTATAGGCCCACACCATTTCAGACAAGAACTGAGGCCACTGTAACTTCTTGTCTTCCTCCAGAGTCCGCAGCATCTGTAGCAGAGTTCTGTTGAATCTTTCACAGGCCCCATTTCCCTGAGGGTGGTATGGAGTCGTGTGCGACTTCTTTATCCCGTAGATACGTTGAACTTCTTTCATTACATGTCCCTCAAAGCAGGCGCCCTGGTCGGAGTGGATGCGTTGGGGGCACCCATATACTCGAATGAAAGCTTGGCACAGAGCACGAGCTGCTGACTCAGCTGTCTGGTCCTTGGTGGCGGTTACCACCGCAAATTTGGTGAAGTGATCCACCATTACGAGGCAATACTGGTGTCCGCTATTGGATGGGCCCACCATTAGATAGTCTATCATGACGATTTCTAAAGGTTCCTGGGTCACGATGGTTTGCAGGGGAGCTCTCTGTTCTATTGCCTTATGGATCTCACAAGTTCGACAGCTGCGGCATACTTCTTCGACCATTTGACGAAGACCAGGGCAGTAAATCAGTCGCTGTAACCAACGAAAGGTCTTCTCATGACCAAAATGTCCATTCTTATTATGAGCCTCAACTGCCAAGGAGCGAGCCAGTTCACTAGGCACCACAATTTGGTATCGAATGTCGATCTCAGAAGGTAAATAGACCTTTCGGCATAGCACTCCATTTTTCATCTCCAACTTTTCCCACTGACTCAAAACAGATAATATCTCACGTGTCAGTCGTTCTCTTTCCTCTCTACAGGGCTTCTGGCCTTTCTCAACACACTTGATCATCTGCGCCAGCCCCTCATGGGTCTGTTGTATCTGTGCCCATTCCTGTCGTGAGGGACCAAAGAAAGGAGCCATTTCAGTCCCCTCCATCTCAAACTGATTAGTGGCGGTCAAGGCCTGTGAAAATCTGCTGAAATCGGGCACCTCCACATGCTCCAACTCATGATCCACGTCTTCTGCTGGGGGTCTGGGCAGTTACCCTAGAAAGTCCGTCAGCATTCTGGTTCTCTGTCTTGGACCGATACTTAATGCGGTAATTGAATGTAGACATTCGGGCTATCCACCTCTGCTCTAACGCCCTGAGCTTGGCATTTTCCAGGTGAGCTAGTGGGTTGTTGTCAGTCAGTACTAAAACTTCAGCACCGGTCAAATATTCAGAGAATTTCTCGGTCATGGCCCATACCAGTGCCAACAGCTCCAATTTAAATGAACTATAATTCTCGGGGTTTCTTTCAGAATCTCTCAAAGACCGGCTGCCGTACGCTATGACCCTCTCCTGGCCATCCTGAAGCTGGGAAAGCACTGCTCCAAGACCATACAGGCTTGCATCTGTATATAGCTGGAACGGCAAGTGGTAATCAGCATATGCCAAGATTGGGGCTGTTGTCAGTGCATCCTTCAATGCCTGGAAGGCTTGTTCCTGTTCAGGTCCCCACTTCACGGACCGGTTCTTTGGACCACCGGATGTGCCTCGTAGGAGAGCATTAAGTGGTGCTGCTACCTTGGCGAAATCCTTAATAAACCGTCGATAGTAACCGGCTACTCCAAGGAACGCCCTCACTTCTCGCAGGGTAGTCGGTATCGGCCAATCTTGAACAGCCGCTATCTTGTCTCTTGATGGTCTCACCCCTTCTCCTGATACGCGGTGACCCAAGTAATCAATTTCAGATTGGAACAACCGACATTTACTGGGTTTCAATTTGAGCCCATGTTCCCGCAATCTTCGAAATACTTGCCCCAACTGGTGGAGATGGTCTTCAAAGGTCGCAGAATACACTATAATGTCATCCAAGTAGATGAGAGTGAACTCAAAGTTGAAGTCACCGAGACATTTCTCCATCAACCGCTGAAACGTTCCGGGTGCATTTGTCAACCCGAAGGGCATCCGGTTAAATTCGTATAGTCCCATGGGCAAGATGAATGCCGTCTTCTCCTTGTCTTTTGTGGCCATCGGCACCTGCCAATACCCACTAGCCAGATCTAGTGAGGAGAAGTACCGGGCTCTCCCTAGCGCTGAGAGGGACTCCTCAATCCGTGGCAAGGGGTAGGAATCTCGTACGGTGCAAGCGTTTAACTTCCGATAGTCTACGCAAAATCGGATGGACCCATCTTTTTTTCTTACTAACACCACAGGAGCCGCCCAGGGACTCTGGCTTTCTTGGATGATCCCTCCCTGTAGCATCTTAGCTAACAGTTCTTTCACTTCCTGATACAACTGTGGAGGAATTTGTCGGTAGCGCTCTCTAATTGGAGGGGTGTCTCCTGTGGGAATCTCATGGTAGATCCCTGTGGTACATCCAAAATCTTCAGCATACCGTGCAAAGGTGGCTTGGTTCTCCCACAACAGCTCATCTACCTTCTGCACCCATTCCAGAGAACATGAACTTACATCCATCTTCATCTGTTCTCGAATTGCACAGCCATTCCATTCAGAGGTGGGTTCCTCATCTTCTCCCATGGACACAGTTACGGTCCACTCATCCCTTTCAGTCGGCTTCAGCTGCATTGGAGTTACTTTCCTTACTTCCTCCGGAGTCACATAGATGTTAGCCAGCAGCCTCCCTGGGGTCAGGTCCACACTCTGGTCCTGAGTGTTTACACATCGAAGTGGTACTCTTCCATTGCGAACTATTGCCAAGGAACGGGCCACTAGCGGATCAACACCTCCTTCGGCTGCCTGCAGTGGTTCTACCAACACAGCTATGCCCTCTAGTTTCCGACAGGTGCCTACGGGCATGGACACTATTGTCTCCCGACTGGGTGGCAGTGTAACTTTTGTATGCAAAGGAACTGAAATTCGAGCCAGAGGACGCTGTGCATCTGAACTTTTCTGTAAGCCACATGTCCGGATCAGCCGCTGGAAAGCTGTTTGAGTAGGCCGATGGGTGGTGGTTTCTTTCCAATAACCGTGACCTTTCTTTTCAAAGAGGATCTGATCTAATTCTTTTAACACATTCATCCCCAAAATGACAGGGACCTTTACTTCATGTGACTCCTGTACCACCACAATGCCTTTCCTACCTAGATCTTGGCCACATACCCGGACATTCATCCAGGCCACTCCCACGACCGGAACTGGTAACTGGTTAGCTGCGACCACTCGTACGAATGTATGGGGATCATATTTCACATGTTGCCGGAAGTACCGTTCATAACAGTCTCTACTCAAGGTCGTTACTTGGGAACCCGTGTCAATCATCCCGGTAACCGGAATACCCTCCATTTCCACCTGTATGACAGGACTTGCAGCGATCAGGTCATCATCAGGGCATTCTCCCCACATAGTCTCCTTGTCAGTCTCCCCTACTACACGCCCTTCAGCAGCAGGGGACTTCAGTTTAACGGCGGTCTCTCATAAGTTTGTCGCTGCTCTGGACATCTAGCAGCAACGTGGCCCATCCGTCCACACTCCCAGCAGCGTATCCCCCGTCGTTCTGGCCATCTGTTTGGGCCCCTTCGGTAAGCCCCTTCGATTTCTCCTGAGCACTGCACTAAATGATTTGGACCCCTTCGGTAGGTCCTATCCTCACCCCTCCAGCGGGGTGGTGGGTGATTCTGACTTGCTGGGTATGGATGGCTCACCCTTTCATCTCCAGTCTTCTGGAAGTCTGCAATTTTCATAGACTGCTCATCACAACGAGTGTGCAAGTGTTCCATTTGTTCTTGCAGTTTCTGCATTACTGTGAGAATTTCTTTAACCGTCCCTTTTTCTACTGTCTCTGAGCCAGAACTAGCCCCCTGTGACAAAGTAACTCCAACTGTGGTCTGCGGCCTCGGGACCATACTATTGGCACGGGAGATGGCCTCTACCTGTACATCATGGAATTTAGCATCAGTCTCTCGTCGTATAAAATCCTGCATAGTCACAGTTAAACTGCCGTCACGTATCCCCAGGACAAACTGGTCACGGAGAGTCCGATCAGGGTTACAGAAGGCTGGCGAGCCCCCTCTTTCCTTCCCTTGAATATCTCGGAGCAGTTCTTGTAGGGCATTTGCATATTGGGGAAGGCTTTCATTCTCCTGTTGTACCCTCTGGAAGAACCGAGCCTGCAGAGACCCCAGCAATGCAGTTTCTCCATAGATGGTTTCTAGAATCTGGACTACTTGCTCAAATGTCTGCCTTTGTTCAAATGGCCTCAGTATCACCGTGGTCTTAGCATCCCCTTGTAATGTCAATATTGCTAGCTCTACTAGTACTTCTGGTGCGGTCTGGTACATTCGCTGTATCATTCGTATCTGTTCCACCCACATACTCACTGACATATTATTGCCATCAAATTTAGCTAACTGACTCATTATAGCCCCTGCTGGCATTCTTCCTCCAGCACCATTCTCCCGAACGGGTGCGTCACCGTCCATTCTGGTAAGCGGATCCTGCCGACTACGCCAATTTGTGAACCGAGAGCAAGGCAGGTGGTTTGGACTCCGCAACCAGAAATGAACGCACACGCGGTAGTTCAAGAAAAAAAATATATATTTACTATAAGTTAATAAAGGCTAGTTAAAGGTAAAATGACAGGGCTAAAGACAAGCAAAATATACAATATAGCATGAACAATTTCAAGGCAAATTCTGCAATGGTTTTTACTTTTACTCTGTCCACTTCTGCAGTATGGACACTGAATGAACAATATACTCAAAACTATCCCTAACTGACCCTGAATTCACATTTGGGTGCACCCCCTTTTCCCCAGTGGTCCAGGTGGACCGCTTACAGTCCGTAGAAGCGCGCGGTGGGGCCCAAAGTCGGTCCTTTCTTTTATAGTGAAGCGTCCTCTCCTCACGGTTATCAGGATCTTGGGAGAAATGAAGTCCTCTTTAACAGACAGGGAAACCAACTGAATGCAATGTAATCCAACAGCAGATTCCACTCAGCACACTGACAGTCCTGCAGAATCCATACACTGAGCTGGGATGTAAGCCGGGATTTAGCAGGTGCCGTCCAGTACATCAACAGCACTGCGAGTCTCTATCTGTGGTATCCATATACACAGTCAAAATGTCAGTCTCACTGATCAGCCACTGAGCACAGTTCCTTTCACGTGGACTCACTAGTCCTGTTGTCTCTTTACACTCTGTTTGTCTCTGGACCAAGATACAGCTTAGCTGTACAGAAAAAATCTCCACACCAGTTCAATACAACACTTGCCAAGATGGCTGCTGCTCTCTGTCTCGTCACTTCCTGCTTCTCTGCTCACACTCTGTCTGCAGAACAGGCAGACTGACATAAAAGGGGGGGGTCTCACTCCAGCATCATGTCACAATTACAATGGCTGCTGTCTTAAAGGAACAGAATCACAGAAATACATTCAACATTAACAGTTTATACAGACAAATGAAGCTTAAGACAACATTGGCTGTCTCTTACAATATCCTAGAATTAGGAGACATAGTGGATAAAGAGATGGCATCTACATCTGCTGCCATAGAAGATGGCAGGAAGATTGAGGAAGTTCTGGAAGTGGCAATAGTAGAAACTGAGATTGAGGCTGCTCAGAGAAATGTGGCATTGGAGAAAACTGCCAGCGTAGAGGCAGAGGAAGCAGAGCCATTAAGGCAGCCGGAACGTGTAACCGAAAAGCATCTGGGTACTGACAGAGAAAACTGTGATGTTGAAGACTTGGTATCCCAGTCCTCCGGTGTTAGCATAGGGAATGAAAATAACTTGGAGAATGTTGAGATGACAATATCACCAGCTCCTGTACTGTCAGAAAGGAGTTGGCACGAAAATTCTTGCAATCTATCACAGAATCGTAACATGCCTCCAGAAAGTTATGTGTATGAGAAAGAGGAGGTAAGACTAGAGTATGGAAGTGGTTGTCCTGCTGTCGTACAGGTGTGGAAGCATTATACAAAAACCATTCCAATATATGACGTGGCAGTTGTTAAAGACATACCAGAAAATGTAGTTCAGCGTGATCTATTATGTGAGGGTGTACTGTATGGCCCTGGTGCAGAAGGAGAAGATATTGCAGTGCAGAGATTGTGTATCTCAAACAAAGAGGAGAGCAAGCAGCCTATGTCTCCTAAACTTCTAAGCCTTGATGGTGATGGCAAAGTTCGCTTTGAGATGAAGGTTACAGAAAAGGTACCCGTGAAATATTTATACCCTAAAGACATTGATGTACATGAAGTATGTGATAGCTGGTATCTGAGCACCTGTGGATTCGTGATAGGAGAAGAAGATTCTTACGGCTATTCACTAAAGGGATCAAAGTCATGCAATGGGATGGCTGAAGACTATGATGGAAAATGTGATGAAAATGATGTGATCCCCTGTATGGCGAATTGTGGAGGTGATGGAGTAGAGCTTGCCTTTGCGCAGAATGGCCAGGAATTTGGTATAGCATTTAAAGTGAGGAGAAGATGGAAGGCTCGACGGAGCGGTATTTGGAAGAGGGAGACCGCCAGATGGGGACATCTGGAGAGACACTGGACAAGTGTATAAGATTGAAGAGGGACGGCGACATATGTCTTGTCCCATTGTAGCTCATCCCATGGGTAGTGAGCTGAGGGGGAGGGTATGTGAGAGTGTGAACCTAGAGGGCGCTAGGGAGCGACCCAGGCCAGCCCTGAAAAGGCCCTCAGCCACACCTTTGGGTGGGGCGTGTATCTCCAGAAGGCTGGAGAAACCTGCTTGGAGCAGGAAATGGTGGACCAGCCTAGGACAGAGAGGCAGTCTGTCCCAGAGGGCTTGGGTCCAGAGAGGACTTACAAAGACTAAGTCAGGCTCTTATTGCCCCAGAGGCTAGTTAGGGACTCAAGGAGTCAGTGAGTGCCCTAACTGTGGCATAGGTTTTTTTTTTTTGTTGTTTTGCTGTGTTGCAGTTTGAGCTGAATAAAGCCACTTTTATGTTTCGCTTGGACCATCTGAACCCTATATTTCCGGCGCCCATTACCACGAACCACCGCTGTTAGGACCAGGAGCCTGCCGCCATTTGAGTTTAATTCCCCAAGTTGTCACAATATCGTTAAAAAAACATCTATTTCCTGGCGTCAGACAGCCTGTATAGTGATGTAGAACACTGTGCCTTGCAGTAACACGCATAGGGAGCCTACTGTGGTAGTGACACAATACTGTGAGTCAGTATGACACACACATGACAGGCGTCGCTCTTAGAACCGCTGCACACTTCACTTATTTGGCCAGTTACGGGGCCAAAACTGACCAACTAACTCAAGTGTGAACTCAGCATTACAGGTCCATGTTAGTGCCAGGTAGAAAGGCCCAACATACTACTGTAGCGGGAAAGAGCGCACTCCTTTTACACCGTCGTCTGCTGATTCCACATAGATGTCTACAAAGTGGCAAGGCATGAGGAGGCCATAGAGTGACCCGGTGACAGAGTGGGGAGGTGGGTGGCATAAACAGTACCCGCTGACGATGGTGGCTGTAAGAAGCAGCACTTGGCATCAGGCGGGTGGCAGCATCAGAATAGTAGCTGAGGCAGGTAGCCAGAAGAAACAGATCTCTTTTGTCAAGGTTTGGGTGAGGCAGCATGGATGATTTAATCTGACGCATCAGGCATTGGTGGGTGTAAATCCTGGCTGATCCACGCCTGATTCATCTTAACAAAGGTCAGTCTCTCCACATTTTGGGTGGACAGGCGTGTTCTCCTTGGGGTAGCTATGGCCCCCGCTGCACTAAACACCCGCTCTGATGCCACACTACTTTCCGGGCAGGACAGCTTTTCCAGGGAAAACTCGGCCAGTTGTGGCCACAAATCCAGTTTGGCTGCCCAGTAGTCCAGCGGATCTTCGATGACGAGTGGCAGGGTGAACTCTAAGTATGCCACCACCTGCTGGTTCAGGTTCTGCTCTGTGTTTAGCTGCTGATGAGCAGCTTCGTCACTATGCGGGTGAAGAAAGCTGCTCATCAGTGACTCTAGGCTCAGGCTGCTGCTGCTGATGGAGCTGATACTGCTCCTGCCACCCCCACCCTTTCCCACAGCTGCCATGACAGTGCAAGGTGAGTGCTCAGGTCCCCCACGGTCAGACATGCGAGAAGATGGACAATGCTGCAGATAGGCAGCGGCCAACTTGCCACATAGCATGTCTCTATAGTAGTTCAGTTTGTTCTCCCTCTCAGCGGGTGTAAAAAAGGCCCACATTTTTGAGCCAGTAGTCATCCCTCTCCCGAATGCTGCCAATTTGGCTGTCACTATGCAAGCAAGTGAGCATGCATCCGGCCATTTGTGTAAGTGACTCGGAGGAACTCCCTGCATCCATCTCCACTGCATACTGCCACGTTGTGTTTGGGTCATCTACCTCGTCTTCCTCCTCTCCCTCTTGCAGATGGGTGGAACACTTAAGGAAATGCTTGACAACCAGATTGAACATGTGCACCATGCAGGGTGCATGGCTCAGCCCTCCTTGACGCAGCGCCGTCACCATGTTCTTCCCGTTGTCGGTCACCATGGTTCCGATTTTAAGTTGTCATGGAGAAAGCCAGGATTCGATTTCTTGATTGAGGATACGGAGCAGTTCCTCCTCTGTGTGACTTTGTTCGCCCAGGCAAACGAGGTGTAGAACAGCGTGACACTGCTGTGCCCTGCACATGTGGTATGCTGGAGGAGCACTGGGAATTGTCCCTGCAGTGAAGGCTGAGGCGAACATTCTTGTAGGACCAATGGCGTGCGAACATGGAGGCAAAAGCTGCATCATCTATCCAAGTTGCTAGTGTGTCTGGGCAGGCACCACATTAACTCAGTGGCCTGTAAATGACATATATTGTCCTTGACCGTAGTTAGAGCTCCACACGTCTGCCGTGCTCTTTGGCAGACACAGACAGGCTCAAGGACCGACAGGCTCAAGGACTGTCCCACCTTCTCTTCTACATATTTGTGCAGGGCTGGTACTGCCTTCTTGGCAAAGAAATGATGGCTTGGGACTCTCCACCTCGGTTCGGCACAAGCCATCAGTTCTCTGAAAGATGCAGAGTCCACCAATTGGAAAGGGAGTGACTGCAGCACCAGCAACTTGGACAGGAGCACGTTCAGCTTCTGCACTGTTGGATGAGGGCACGCATACTGTTGTCTCTTAGATATAGATTCTGTGATGGATTGATGATGCAATGACTGACTAGGAGGAGGAGGAGCTGGAGCGTCACGACCAGCAGATGATGGGAAGGACACACAGCTTCCTTCAGCTGAGGTGGTGGAGCCTTGACTGCCTGAAATGGGGTGTGTGCCACTGGGTGCTGCAGCGGTTCTTGTGGCAGGCTGGACCACCACATTGGAGCCACGGCTCTCCCAGGCCACTTTATGGTGATGCTGCATATGTAGACGCAGGGCTGTGGTGCCAACATTGGCACCCTGGCTACGCTTCACCTTCTGCCCACAGATTCCACATAGGGCCATGTTCAACTCCCCCAGCGGCTTAACAAAAAACTGCCACACCGCTGAGTAGGTGATTTTACCCCCAACACTCCGCACTAACTGACTGCTACCACCACTGCCTCCGTGAACCCCTGCACCACTGCTATCCGGGCAGGTAGGCTTCTCCGAAGCAGGTGGTCTATCCTGGGCAAGTTTGGCTCCCGACCTCCCACTGCTGCCACCCTGCTGACTCCACTGCAGCCTCATGCGCCAGCTGCAACACTCTTCTCCCAATGAGGATGTAGCCCCTTCGTCACCCGGCTCCCAATTGTGATTGGCTACATCATCATCCACTACTGTCTGCAGGTCACTGATGTCCTCCTCAATGGTCTCTGAGCCAGGAGCCTGACCGCTCGCAACACCAGCTCCCACGCCAATCTCCTCATCACTACCTGCCCGCCTACCGGAGGAAGCGGGGGATGTCTCCTCCTGATCTTGGCTGAGCAGTAGCTGCTAACTGTCCTCTAGTACCTCCTCCTCACTGTACAGTGGATCTGAGCCGAAAGCATATAGTACTTCTCTGGCTGAGGGAACAGAAAAGGACAGAGGCAGGTTGAGGACAGGTGAGGGCACAGGGCCTGCTGCCGGGCCATGCCAACTAAGGGTTGTGTCTGACGAACCCACCGACTCTTGGCTGGGGGTGTCTGATGTGACGTGGGATGAAGTGGATGACCGAGTCAACCAGTCTACAACTGTTGGGTTGCTGGTCAAGACACGACCGCTAGCTGACACTGGGAGCTCAGGCCTCTGTAAGTGACCCCTGCTGCCACGTCCCCTTACTCTGCTGCGACCTGTGCCTGCGCCAGAAACATTTAGGCCTGCGGCCCTCCCCTGTGCATGGCCTCTCGCTTCTCTGTCTGACATACTGTTACATCAAATAAGTAAATGAAAAGGAAATTAATACACGGTAAAACGGCTTGTAATTTTCTACTTTGAAGAGAACGGTGAATAAGCCCCTTATTATTTTCCCCAATAATAAACACCTTTAAAAAGACCTTATAACAGATAACTGCAGAGATTACTGGATAAGAATTAATTTTTTTTTGCCACTACTGCACAGCAAAAGGCCTGTAATGTTCTACCTTGACCACACAGGTATGATCTATTGCAAACCTGCAATGAGCAGCAGTATAATGGCAGTGAGTGCTGCAATGTGTAGTAGGATTGTTACTATTACTGACGCTGCAACCACCCCAAATGTACCCTGTTCTGCTTCAATACTCTTCTGTAAATTCCTCCCTATCCTTTCCCTGAACTTCGAGCAGTTTTGAAGTGTTTTCTATCACTTCCCCTAGCTCCTGCTGACGTCTCTCCCTGCACTAAGTACGATGTGAAATGACTGAACCTAAAATGGCCGAGGGTATTTATAGGGCTGTGACATCACAGGGCTGGCCGGCTGCTGATTAGCTGCACGCATGGCATTGTGGGTGATCCCGCGTTCCCAGAGTTCCTTGCCCCTTGTCCTAACATGTGCAGCAGCCATTTTATGAAAAAATGCGATTCGAGACATTGAAGTGTGAGGAAATCTGGAATCCAGGCGAATCGAAGATTTCCTGAAATTCGGATCGAATTCCATTTCGTCAGCTTTGCTTCGTTCATCTCTACAGCTGATGTATGCCAGCCAGATATGTATGACCTATCCTAAGAATACATACATGTATTTTCACTGTTTCCATGTCCTGTGCAATACAATACAGTTGAAAACTGCTGCCTGTGTTTGTGGTGGTCCTGGCAGTGCCCTGCGCCCTTCATATACATGTACTCGTGTAAATACAACCTAACATATCATCATACATGTACTCGTGTACATACAACCTAACATACCATCATACATGTACTCGTGCACATACAACCTAACATACCATCATACATGTACTCGTGCACATACAACCTAACATATCATACATGTACTCGTGCACATACAACCTAACATATCATCATACATGTGCTCGTGTACATACAACCTAACATACCATCATACATGTGCTCGTGTACATACAACCTAACATACCATCATACATGTACTCGTGCACATACAACCTAACATACCATCATACATGTACTCGTGCACATACAACCTAACATATCATCATACATGTACTCGTGCACATACAACCTAACATATCATCATACATGTACTCGTGTACATACAGCCTAACATATCATCATACATGTACTCGTGTACATACAGCCTAACATATCATCATACATGTACTCGTGTACATACAACCTAACATATCATCATACATGTGCTCGTGTACATACAACCTAACATACCATCATACATGTACTCGTGCACATACAACCTAACATATCATCATACATGTACTCGTGCACATACAACCTAACATATCATCATACATGTACTCGTGCACATACAACCTAACATATCATCATACATGTACTCGTGTACATACAGCCTAACATATCATCATACATGTACTCGTGTACATACAGCCTAACATATCATCATACATGTACTCGTGTACATACAACCTAACATATCATCATACATGTGCTCGTGTACATACAACCTAACATACCATCATACATGTACTCGTGCACATACAACCTAACATACCATCATACATGTACTCGTGCACATACAACCTAACATATCATCATACATGTACTCGTGCACATACAACCTAACATATCATCATACATGTGCTCGTGTACATACAACCTAACATACCATCATACATGTACTCGTGCACATACAACCTAACATATCATCATACATGTACTCGTGCACATACAACCTAACATATCATCATACATGTGCTCGTGTACATACAACCTAACATACCATCATACATGTACTCGTGCACATACAACCTAACATATCATCATACATGTACTCGTATATATATATCCCAGTCTATATAGGGCTTGGCTGCCCTGAGGGTCTTACCATGCAGGCTCTCTTCCACTAGCTGAGATGGGGAAGGGAGCAGTATGAAGGGACACAGTGCTTAGTATGTACAGTCCAGCACATGCTACTTCTGACCTCATCTCTGCTGTCCCTTCTCCTGACCCAGTAGCTTCCTAACTGTTAACTCCACACTATGTCTTTGGCAACGGGCCCCGTTGTCACTGCAGGCCCTCGGCAGTTGCCCAGATTTTCCCTCCTGAGCTGAGCTCAGATTAGGAGTCATGTATGACAGGTCCATCCTGCCACATATGTTTAGCTTTGGTGTCCATGTCTGGCATTAGGAGAGGCCATGCTAGTATGGGGCCACAGTCAGGGCCACTGGGGATTGTCTTCCTGCAAGGCTCATGACTCTCATCTATTCATCTTTCCAGAAACATCCCCACTTCTTCCAGTCCGTGTTCTCCCTGTCCGGCAGTCCACGCTCTCTGCAACACCTGTGTCGCTGCACCCTGCGCTCCCACCTGGAGGGACGACTCCCGGAGACACTGCCCAAGATACCGCTGCCTGCCCCGCTCTTACACTTCGTACTACTTGGATTCGAAGGGGTTCTGTACTGATACATGTGATGGGGTAGAGCCGCCCCAGGGTGTACATCATATACTGATACATGTGATGGGGGGGGATAGAGCCGCCCTGCCCCAACACCCTATTGTGTATGTTGTATTTTTATAGGGCTGAGAAACAATAAAAACTCCTGACTTCCTTATGTATGTGTATATGACAAAGAAAACCTTAGCTTTTATTAAGGAGCACAGTCCACTAAAAGTGATCAATATACTATGCTGTGTATACAGTGGGGAAAAAAAGTATTTAGTCAGCCCCCAATTGTGCAAGTTCTCCCACTTATAAAGATGAGGCCGGCCTGTAATTGTCATCATAGGTAGACCTCAACTATGAGAGACAAAATGAGAAAACTAATCCAGAAAATCACATTGTCTGATTTTTTAAGAATTTATTTGCAAATTATGGTGGAAAATAAGTATTTGGTCACCTACACACAAGCAAGATTTCTGTCTCTCCCAGCCCTGTAACTTCTGCTTTAAGAGGCTCCTCTGTCCTCCACTCATTACCTGTAGTAATGGCTCCTGTGTGACATTGTTATCAGTATAAAAGACTCCTGTCCACAACCTCAGTCACACTCCAAACTCCACTATGGTGAAGACCAAAGAGCTGTGGAAGGACCAGAAACAAAATGGTAGCCCTGCACCAGGCTGGGAAGACTGAATCTGCAATAGGCAAGCAGCTTGGTGTGAAGAAATCACCTGTGGGAGCAATAATTAGAAAATGGAAGACATACAAGACCACTGATAATCTCCCTCCATCAGGGGCTCCACGCAAGATCTCACCCTGTGGGGGCAAAATGATCACAAGAACGGTGAGCAAAAACCCCAGAACCCCACGGGGGACCTAGTGAGTGACCTGCAGAAAGCTGGGACTAACGTAACAAAGGCTACCGTCAGTAACACACTGTGCCGCCAGGGACTCAGATCCTGCAGTGCCAGACGTGTCCCCCTGCTTAAGCCAGTACATATCCGGGCCCGTCTGAAGTTTGCTAGAGAGCATTTGGATGTCCCAGAAGAGTATTGGGAGAATGTCATATGGTCAGATGAAACCAAAGTAGAACTGTTTGGTAGAAACACAACTCGTGGTGTTTGGAGGAGAGTGAATGCTGAGCTGTATCCAGAGAACACCAGACCTACTGTGAGGCATGGGGGGGCAACATCATGTATGGGGCTGTTTCTCTGCAAAGGGACCAGGACGACTGATCCGTGTACATGAAAGAATGAATGGGGCCATGTATGGTGAGATTGTGAGTGCAAACCTCCTTCCATCAGCAAGGGCATTGAAGATGAAACGTGGCTGGGTCTTTCAGCATGACAATGATCCCAAGCACACCGCCAGGGCAACGAAGGAGCGGCTTCGTAAGAAGCATTTCAAGGTCCTGGAGTGGCCTAGCCAGTCTCCAGATCTCAGCCCCATAGAAAACCTTTGGAGGGAGGTGAAAGTCCGTGTTGTCCAGCGACAGCCCCAAAACATCCCTGCTCTAGAGGAGATCTGCATGGAGGAATGGGCCGACATACCAGCAACAGTGTGTGCCAACCTTGTGAAGACTTACAGGAAACGTTTCACCTCTATCATTGCCAACAAAGGAGATAGAACAAAGGATTGAGATGAACTTTTGTTATTGACCAAATACTTATTTTCCACCATAATTTGCAAATAAATTCTTAAAAATCAGACAATGTGATTTTCTGGATTAGTTTTCTCATTTTGTCTCTCATAGTTGAGGTCTACCTATGTTGACAATTACAGGCCGGCCTCATCTTTATAAGTGGGAGAACTTGCACAATTGGTGGCTGACTAAATACTTGTTTTCCCCACTGTATGTGATCATTATACTATAATGTGTATATGTGATCATTATACTATAATGTGTATATGTGATCATTATACTATGCTGTGTGTGATGATTCCACTTAAATATGGCTATAACTCAAAGATGTATTTTGATCTCTGGGTAGCGTAGCTCTCTCTTAATTCCATTTAATCTAACTGTGCATAGCTCTAATCCTAGGTGTATGTTGTCAGTAGTGGCAACAATGTAACTATAGGGCTTTGTACTCATCCCAGAATGGCTCCATTGAATTCCTACATAGCCCCTTGGTGATCAAATACACATGTATTATTTAGCCTAGGCTGTTGGATCAGACATGCTTGATAACATATAAAAGGCATTGTGTCATTCCACTTAATCCCATCTCCTTACAAAGAATCTTGACTTGAGTGCGTTAGTCAATCAGACTTGCTGTAGCCGGTGACCTCATTCTGGGTGGTGGCATAAAGGGTAGATAAAATGAGGTAGGGATCAGTGGGAGAAATGCTATTGTGAGGAGTTGCTGGCTGGAATTCTGTGTTGATGCTGCTGCTAGGAGCCTCCACTGATTATCCCCACATGCCAGTTGGATTATAGAGCCACATCAAAGATATGTGTGGTAATGTGAAAGATCCTCAGTGCGCCAACACCGCTTTGGCCCACACCTGAGACTTCTTTAATAAAAACCACACTCGCCGCCAGTGAGTGTTGGGTTCACAAGATAATACAAGACAAGCTTTCTAAATTTTGTATATTTATCAACCCCTAGATGGGTCGGTATTAACATCTAACACATGCAGTTCAGAACAGATATGCAGATGTATGCAAGCATTAACAGTTACTAGTTACAATATACAGCACATAAAATAAAAAGGGAATAAAAGTGAAATAATTACTTTACCACACATATCCTTGATGTGGCTCTATAATCCAACACTCACACATTCCCGGGCATGTGGGGATAACCAGTGGAGGCTCCTAGCAGCAGCATCAACACAGCATTCCAGCCAGCAACTCATCATAGTAGCATCTCATCATAATAGCATCTCATCATAGTAGCATCTCATCATAGTAGCATCTCTCCCACTGATCCCTACCTCATCTTATATACCCTTTATGCCACCACCAAGAATGAGGTCACCGGCTACAGCAAGTCTGATTGACTAACGCACTCAAGTCAAGATTCTTTGTAAGAAGATGGGATTAAGTGGAATGACACAATGCCGTCTATATGTTATCAGCCATGTCTGATCCAATAGCCTAGGCTAAACAATACATGTGTATTTGATCACCAAGGGGCTATGTAGGAATTCAATGGAGCCATTCTGGGATGAGTACAAAGCCCTATTGTTACATTGTTGCCACTACTGACAACATACACCTGGGACTAGAGCTACGCACAGTTAGATTAAATGGAATTAAGAGAGAGATACGCTACCCAGAGATCAAAATACATCTTTGAGTTAGAGCCATATTTAAGTGGAATCATCACACACAGCATAGTATAATGATCACATATACACAGCATAGTATGGGGTCCTGTAACATGAACACTTACTGTATGGAGGCCTGTACCATAAGAACTTACTGTATGGTGTACTGCAACGTGAGAATTTACTGTATTGGGTCCTGTAACATGAGCACTTACTGTATGGGGGCCTGTAACATGAGCACTTACTGTATGGGGGCCTGTAACATGAGCACTTACTGTATGGGGTCCTGTAACATGAGAACTTACTGTATTGGGTCCTGTAACATGAGAACTTACTGTATGGGGGTCTGTAACATGAGGACTTACTGTATGGGGGCCTGTAACATGAGCACTTACTGTATGGGGGCCTGTAACATGAGCACTTACTGTATGGGGGCCTGTAACATGAGCACTTACTGTATGGGGGCCTGTAACATGAGCACTTACTGTATGGGGTACTGTAACATGAGAACTTGCTGTATGGGGGTCTGTAACATGAGAGAGAACTTACTGTATGGGGGTCTGTAACATGAGCACTTACTGTATGGGGGCCTGTAACATGAGCACTTACTGTATGGGGTCCTGTAACATGAGAACTTGCTGTATGGGGGTCTGTAACATGAGGACTTACTGTATGGGGGCCTGTAACATGAGGACTTACTGTATGGGGGCCTGTAACATGAGCACTTACTGTATGGGGGCCTGTAACATGAGCACTTACTGTATGGGGGCCTGTAACATGAGCACTTACTGTATGGAGACCTGTAACATGAGCACTTACTGTATGGGAGCCTGTAACATGATCACTTACTGTATGGGTGTCTGTAACATGAGAACTTACTGTATGGGGGTCTGTAACATGAGGACTTACTGTATGGGGGCCTGTAACATGAGCACTTACTGTATGGGGGCCTGTAACATGAGAGAGAACTTACTGTATGGGGGCCTGTAACATGAGCACTTACTGTATGGGGGTCTGTAACATGAGCACTTACTGTATGGGGCCTGTAACATGAGAGAGAACTTACTGTATGGGGGCCTGTAACATGAGAGAGAACTTACTGTATGGGGTCCTGTAACATGAGCACTTACTGTATGGGGGCCTGTAACATGAGAGAGAACTTACTGTATGGGGTCCTGTAACATGAGCACTTACTGTATGGGGGTCTGTAACATGAGCACTTACTGTATGGGGGCCTGTAACATGAGAGAGAACTTACTGTATGGGGGCCTGTAACATGAGAGAGAACTTACTGTATGGGGTCCTGTAACATGAGCACTTACTGTATGGGGTCCTGTAACATGAGCTCTTACTGTATGGGGGCCTGTAACATGAGCACTTACTGTATGGGGCCCTGTAACATGAGAGAGAACTTACTGTATGGGGCCCTGTAACATGAGAGAGAACTTACTGTATGGGGGCCTGTAACATGAGCACTTACTGTATGGGGGCCTGTAACATGAGCACTTACTGTATGGGGGTCTGTAACATGACAGAGAACTTACTGTATGGGGGTCTGTAACATGAGAGAGAACTTACTGTATGGGGGCCTGTAACATGAGAGAGAACTTACTGTATGGGGGCCTGTAACATGAGAGAGAACTTACTGTATGGGGGCCTGTAACATGAGCACTTACTGTATGGGGGCCTGTAACATGAGCACTTACTGTATGGGGGTCTGTAACATGAGCACTTACTGTATGGGGGCCTGTAACATGAGAGAGAACTTACTGTATGGGGTCCTGTAACATGAGCACTTACTGTATGGGGGCCTGTAACATGAGCACTTACTGTATGGGGGTCTGTAACATGAGCACTTACTGTATGGGGGTCTGTAACATGAGAGAGAACTTACTGTATGGGGTCCTGTAACATGATCACGTACTGTATGGGGACCTGTAACATGAGAACTTACTGTATTGGGTCCTGTAACATGAGCACTTACTGTATGGGGGTGTGTAACATGATCACTTACTGTATGGGAGCCTGTAACATGATCACTTACTGTATGGGGGTCTGTAACATGAGAACTTACTGTATGGGGGTCTGTAACATGAGAACTTACTGTATGGGGGCTTGTAACATGAGCACTTACTGTATGGAGTCCTGTAACATGAGAGAGAACTTACTGTATGGGGGCCTGTAACATGAGAGAGAACTTACTGTATGGGGGCCTGTAACATGAGCACTTACTGTATGGGGGCCTGTAACATGAGCACTTACTGTATGGGGGTCTGTAACATGAGCACTTACTGTATGGGGGTCTGTAACATGAGCACTTACTGTATGGGGGTCTGTAACATGAGAGAGAACTTACTGTATGGGGTCCTGTAACATGAGCACTTACTGTATGGGGGCGTGTAACATGATCACTTACTGTATGGGGTCCTGTAACATGAGAACTTACTGTATGGGGGCCTGTAACATGAGAACTTACTGTATGGGGGCCTTTAACATGAGCACTTACTGTATGGGGGCCTGTAACATGAGCACTTACTGTATGGGGGCCTGTAACATGAGCACTTACTGTATGGGGGTCTGTAACATGAGCACTTACTGTATGGGGGTCTGTAACATGAGAACTTACTGTATGGGGGCCTGTAACATGAGCACTTACTGTATGGAGACCTGTAACATGAGCACTTACTGTATGGGGGTCTGTAACATGAGCACTTACTGTATGGGGGCCTGTAACATGAGCACTTACTGTATGGGGGCCTGTAACATGAGCACTTACTGTATGGGGGCCTGTAACATGAGCACTTACTGTATGGGGGTCTGTAACATGAGAGAGAACTTACTGTATGGGGTCCTGTAACATGAGAGAGAACTTACTGTATGGGGTCCTGTAACATGAGCACTTACTGTATGGGGGCCTGTAACATGAGAGAGAACTTACTGTATGGGGTCTGTAACATGAGCACTTACTGTATGGAGACCTGTAACATGAGCACTTACTGTATGGGGGTCTGTAACATGAGAGAGAACTTACTGTATGGGGGCCTGTAACATGAGCACTTACTGTATGGGGGTCTGTAACTTGAGCACTTACTGTATGGGGGTGTGTAACATGATCACTTACTGTATGGGGGTCTGTAACATGAGCACTTACTGTATGGGGGTGTGTAACATGATCACTTACTGTATGGGGGTCTGTAACATGAGCACTTACTGTATGGGGGTCTGTAACATGAGAGAAAACTTACTGTATGGGGGCCTGTAACATGAGCACTTACTGTATGGGGGTCTGTAACTTGAGCACTTACTGTATGGGGGTCTGTAACATGAGAACTTACTGTATGGGGGTCTGTAACATGAGAACTTACTGTATGGGGGCCTGTAACATGAGCACTTACTGTATGGGGTCTGTAACATGAGCACTTACTGTATGGAGACATGTAACATGAGCACTTACTGTATGGGGGCCTGTAACATGAGCACTTACTGTATGGGGGCCTGTACCATGAGCACTTACTGTATGGGGCCTGTAACATGAGCACTTACTGTATGGGGACCTGTAACATGAGAACTTACTGTATTGGGTCCTGTAACATGAGCACTTACTGTATGGGAGCCTGTAACATGATCACTTACTGTATGGGGGTCTGTAAAATGAGAACTTACTGTATGGGGGTCTGTAACACGAGAACTTACTGTATGGGGGCCTGTAACATGAGCACTTACTGTATGGAGTCCTGTAACATGAGAGAGAACTTACTGTATGGGGGCCTGTAACATGAGAGAGAACTTACTGTATGGGGGCCTGTAACATGAGCACTTACTGTATGGGGGCCTGTAACATGAGCACTTACTGTATGGGGGTCTGTAACATGAGCACTTACTGTATGGGGGTCTGTAACATGAGCACTTACTGTATGGGGGTCTGTAACATGAGAGAGAACTTACTGTATGGGGTCCTGTAACATGAGCACTTACTGTATGGGGGCGTGTAACATGATCACTTACTGTATGGGGTCCTGTAACATGAGAACTTACTGTATGGGGGCCTGTAACATGAGAACTTACTGTATGGGGGCCTTTAACATGAGCACTTACTGTATGGGGGCCTGTAACATGAGCACTTACTGTATGGGGGCCTGTAACATGAGCACTTACTGTATGGGGGTCTGTAACATGAGAACTTACTGTATAGGGGTCTGTAACATGAGAACTTACTGTATGGGGGCCTGTAACATGAGCACTTACTGTATGGAGACCTGTAACATGAGCACTTACTGTATGGGGGTCTGTAACATGAGCACTTACTGTATGGGGGCCTGTAACATGAGCACTTACTGTATGGGGGCCTGTAACATGAGCACTTACTGTATGGGGGCCTGTAACATGAGCACTTACTGTATGGGGGTCTGTAACATGAGAGAGAACTTACTGTATGGGGTCCTGTAACATGAGAGAGAACTTACTGTATGGGGTCCTGTAACATGAGCACTTACTGTATGGGGGCCTGTAACATGAGAGAGAACTTACTGTATGGGGTCTGTAACATGAGCACTTACTGTATGGAGACCTGTAACATGAGCACTTACTGTATGGGGGCCTGTAACATGAGAACTTGCTGTATGGGGGTCTGTAACATGAGAGAGAACTTACTGTATGGGGGCCTGTAACATGAGCACTTACTGTATGGGGGTCTGTAACATGAGAGAAAACTTACAGTATGGGGGCCTGTAACATGAGCACTTACTGTATGGGGGTCTGTAACTTGAGCACTTACTGTATGGGGGTGTGTAACATGATCACTTACTGTATGGGGGTCTGTAACATGAGCACTTACTGTATGGGGGTGTGTAACATGATCACTTACTGTATGGGGGTCTGTAACATGAGCACTTACTGTATGGGGGTCTGTAACATGAGAGAAAACTTACTGTATGGGGGCCTGTAACATGAGCACTTACTGTATGGGGGTCTGTAACTTGAGCACTTACTGTATGGGGGTCTGTAACATGAGAACTTACTGTATGGGGGTCTGTAACATGAGAACTTACTGTATGGGGGCCTGTAACATGAGCACTTACTGTATGGGGTCTGTAACATGAGCACTTACTGTATGGAGACATGTAACATGAGCACTTACTGTATGGGGGCCTGTAACATGAGCACTTACTGTATGGGGGCCTGTACCATGAGCACTTACTGTATGGGGCCTGTAACATGAGCACTTACTCTATGGGGGCCTGTAACATGAGCACTTACTGTATGGGGGCCTGTAACATGAGCACTTACTGTATGGGGGCCTGTAACATGAGCACTTACTGTATGGGGGCCTGTAACATGAGAACTTACTGTATGGAGACCTGTAGCGTGAGAGAGAACTTACTGTATGGGGGCCTGTAACATGAGCACTTACTGTATGGGGTCCTGTAACATGAGCACTTACTGTATGGGGGCCTGTAACATGAGCACTTACTGTATGGGGTCCTGTAACGTGAGCACTTACTGTATGGGGTCCTGGAACATGAGCACTTACTGTATGGGGTCCTGTAACATGAGCACTTACTATATGGGGTCCTGTAACATGAGCACTTACTGTATGGGGTCCTGTAACATGAGCACTTACTGTATGGGGTCCTGTAACATGAGCACTTACTGTATGGGGTCCTGTAACATGAGCACTTACTGTATGGGGTCCTGTAACATGAGCACTTACTGTATGGGGGTGTGTAACATGAGCACTTACTGTATGGGGTCCTGTAACATGAGCACTTACTGTATGGGGGCCTGTAACATGAGCACTTACTGTATGGGGGTGTGTAACATGAGCACTTACTGTATGGGGGTGTGTAACATGAGCACTTACTGTATGGGGTCCTGTAACATGAGCACTTACTGTATGGGGTCCTGGACCATGAGCACTTACTGTATGGGGTCCTGTAACATGAGCACCTACTCCACCCTCCATTCTATCTGTCTGTCTGCTGAAACCATTTTGTCATGTGTGCAAAGTTTAATTCCTGGTATAGAATCATCCTCGATCATCTGATGTTGTATTTGTTTGTTGCTATAAGCTGTGTTTTATGATGCTTGAAGGCCTGCTACTCTGTTAGTCTTTCTGTGCATAGCTTTCTTAGTTCGCGTGTTGAGTTTAATTGATTTATTGTTTTACGAGCTAATTTAGTGTTACATGTAAGCCTATTTCCCTGTCATCCCACAGCAGCACAATATTGGGGTATTTCTGCCCCGTGCGCTGGTAGGACAGAATGGAAGTTTTAATGAACAAGAAATAGTTAACTGTAACCCCTCCCCCTCCTCACTATAAGGAAGGAAGTACCAACTCCCCAGGGTGTTTCTTTCTGTCCTGTGTTGGTGGGACAGTTGGTGAAGGTTATTCCTTCCCTATAGTGAGGTTATTCAGATTTCTGGATGACTTTCCCCTCCTCTCTCCTGTTGGTCTATCCTCCTGTGAGGAGTCTTTTCTGCCTTTGGTGCTCCTTGTCTGTCTTTCCTGCGTCTGCGGCTTAGTCTTAGCTGCAGGAAAGGCCTTGTTTCAGCTGTAGCTTATAATGTGCGGCCGGACAGGTCCGCTGCCTTTGAGTGTCCGCACTGAACCCTTGCGGCTATGTCTGCCTTGTATTCCTTGTTTTATTGTGATGCAGGGTGTTTGCTGCTACTTCTCTCCAGCTCCCGTGTGTGGGGGCGCCGGAGTCCAGAGTACGCTGACTTGCGTGCGTGATGACATCTTTGAACCTCCTTCAGGTGAGCTACTAGGTAATGTTTTTTACCTTATCTTCCGCCATTTTTTTATAAAATCTGTGCGGGGTAGCTTGTTTTCTTCCTCTGCGTCTGGTGGTGATGAATCCTCCGGGTAAGTCTGTGTCTAGGCACAAACATCTAACCAGTCGCTCCTGTGAAATTCCCTTGCCTGATGGTTGCAGTTCCAATACATGCAGTGCTGCTTGGGCTGCCCAGTGGCTCAGAGAGTGACACTGCAGCCTCACAGCGCTGGAGTCCTGGGTTTGAATCCTGCCAGGGGTGATATCTGCGGGGAGCTTGTGGTTCTCCTTATGTTTGCGTAGGTGTACTCCAGTTTTCCTCCCACACTCCAAAGTCTTACTGTTGGGGGGTATGGATTGTGAGCCCTATATGGGACAGTGACTGTCAGTGGAATATGATGGCGCTTCTGTCATACAGTGGGGAAAAAGTATTTAGTCAGCCACCAATTGTGCAAGTTCTGCCACTTATAAAGATGAGGCCGGCCTGTAATTGTCATCATAGGTAGACCTCAACTATGAGAGACAAAATGAGAAAACTAATCCAGAAAATCACATTGTCTGATTTTTAAAGAATTTATTTGCAAATTATGGTGGAAAATAAGTATTTGGTCAATAACAAAAGTTCATCTCAATCCTTTGTTCTATCTCCTTTGTTGGCAATGACAGAGGTGAAACGTTTCCTGTAAGTCTTCACAAGGTTGGCACACACTGTTACTGGTATGGATTGTGAGCCCTATATGGGACAGTGACTGTCAGTGGAATATGATGGCGCTTCTGTCATACAATCTGATGAGGCCGGCTCAGTGGATCGCACTGCAGCTTTGCAATGCTGGAGTCCTGAGTTGAAATCCTGCAAGGAGTTTGAAGGGGGCCTAGTTTGTGTGGATTGTAACACACTGTGGGCATGAAATGAAACATACTCTTTCACTAGTGTCTAAGAGGACTTCTCTCATCAGATGAAGATACCTTGGAGAATTCCAGCAGACCTCTTTCCTCTAGAGAAGATAAATAGGCTGCTGAAGTCCGTCCAGCAGAAGAAGAAAAAAAAAAGAAAGGTATTCAGGATCATAGAGGAAGCTAATTCTTCATCTCAGGATTATAGCAAAACTGCTTTTTCCTCTGGAGAAAATTCAGAAATTACTGAAGTCCATCAGGTCAAGGGACCATTATGTTGACCTTTAGTTCCACCTCTAGGGGGCCTAGGACCTTCAAAGTGGACGACATAATTAAAAGAGCTATGTCCACCGAGTGGAAACACCCAGAGAAGACCTACGTGTTATCCAAGAGGTTCAAGACACTCTTCCCAATAGCTGAGGACCAGTTGAGACTTCGGTCCACCACCTAAGCTTGTCATGGCAGTCGCCAAATTGTCCAGGCAAACACGTGTACCCTCTGAGGACGGGTCTAGCCTTCAGGACCACCGGGCAGAGTGCTCCCTAAGGAAAGAGTATACGGCTTTCTCTCCACAGTGTTTGATTGGTGTCGCTACTAGTGAGGTAGCTAAGTAGTTGTGCTCTGGCCTCTCTTCATTAAAAAGAGATATTGATTTGGGGGTCTCCAGGGACGAATTGTTGTCCACTTTGAAGGGTAGAGCCCTTGAGGAAGATTACCTCAATGAAACCTCTTCTCCAGGTGAAGTTAGCTGCCAAGTCTAGGGCCTTGACTTCTGCTGCCCGTCGCCCCCTATGGTTAAAACCTTAGAGGACGGATTATGCCTCAAAATTTAATATTTGCAGGCAGAACACAATACAAGGACTAGTGGGAAAGGAAGGAAAGTCCTTCCACAGTCCTTCTGTGGACAGGGCAGACAGTGTCGTAAAGGACAGTCTCCTCAAAGGCCGCCACCTGCCAGAGGTTACGTATGGACGTTCTAGGTTCCTGAGAGGGAACTCCAACCATCTTTTTTTCCATGATGACAGGAAAATCAGAAAGCCAAATTTCTGACTATTACCTTCTCCCTCCCTCCAAGACATAAGTACCTGTAGGGATAACATGGGTCTTGGAGATAATCAGGTCCGGTTTCGGCATAGTTTTTTCTGTGCCTCCCCAGGACAGTATTATACAGACCTCTCGCCTCCCTGCTGTCCATTACAACATCAAGGCTCTGGAATTTATTCCTCAGTGTTTCTGGTTCCAAAATCTTCAGGAGACTGGTTGATAATAGACCTACGATACCTCAGCAGAGCTATCACGAAAAAATTTCTGTATGAAAACGTCTGTGAGCAAGCAAGGATATTTCATGGCCACTCTGAACCTAAAGGTTGTGCACCTCCACGTCCCTATTCTTCCTGCTCACAGGAAATACTTAGGAATTGTAGTGGTTGTAGAGGGTCAGCTGAGACACCTCCAATTCGCTGCACTTCCAGTCGAGATAACGTCAGCACCCTACGTATTCACCAAGGTGGTATCCATGGAAGCTGAGTCACTGAGAATCCAGAGGTCCACTTGTGTTCCTTATCTGGAAGACTGGCTGTTAAAAGTCTCTCAAGAGAAGGCCTACTACTGCATCTATTCATCACGATGAATGTCCTCCAACAATTGGGGTGGATTATAAATTGGGGAAAGTCCCAAATATTACCAGCAATCCATAAAACATTTCTAGGGTTCATACTTGATTCGGGCCTAATGAAAATATCTCTTCCTCCCTCCAGAAGAGAGAGAATCATCAAGGCTGCAAAATTTCTGCTGGTTCCTCCGCCAATCACCATCAGGACAGGCATAAAGTTTTGGGATTGATGTCATCAGCTGCAGAAGCAGTCCCTTGGGAAATCCTGTCGGCCTGGAATCGCAAAACCAGCAGTCTAGACAGAAGTTGTTTTTTTTCCTGTCTCAGGAAGCCCACTCGTCCCTCAAGTGGTGGATTTGACTAAAAAACGGAAAGTCCACGGTCCAGCCTCGCTGAACCCTATTGACTACAGATGCATCACTCACAGGTTGGGGAGCCCACCTGAACGACTTTCCGGCAAATGGCATTGGAATTCCCTCGAGAAGATGATGTCATCCAATTGGAGAAAACTCCGAGCAGTACAACTGGCACTGCTTCACTTTGCCGACCAGTTGAAGGACAAGGCAGTCCGTGTAAGATCGGACAATATGACGACCGTCCTTTATTTAAAAAAGCTGGGAGGAACTCGGTCAGAACCTCTAAGCGAAGTGGGGAAGATCTTGAGTTGGGCAGAGATGAACTTAACCCATCTTTCTGCCGTACATATACGAGTGTCACTCAGTGTAGTGGCGGATCAATTGAGTCGTGGCATCACTGTTCCAGGGGAATGGTCTCTCCATCCAGAAGTCTTTCAAGTAATCACCCTGAAATGGGGTCATCCAGAGATAGACCTGATGGCAACCAGACTCAATGCCAAGGTAGAGAAGTTCTGCTCTATACAAGGAGGACAATCCCTTGGCTGTGGATGCCCTGTCCATCCCTTGGAGGTTCAGGCTGGCATACATTTTCCCTCCACTTTCCATGATACCAAGGGTATTGATGAGAATCAGACAGGACAAAGTCTCTATAATCGCCATCATTCCAGTCTGGCCAAAGAGAGCTTGGTTTCCCATCTCATTCAAATGAGTCACGGGATATATTAGAGGCTTTCCCCGATTCAGAACCTGATGTGTCAAAGGCCAAGGCTCTTTCAGGATCTGAAATCCTTCAATCTGACAGCCTGAGGATTGACCTGTCGCTATTAAGGGACTCTCAGGAGCCGTCTTAAGCATTCTCTCTCGCTAGAACAGAGTCTACAAATAAAAATTACGTCTGGATCTGAATCCTCTTCATCTCCTGGGCATCAGTAGAGGAATTGAGAGCTTGGATCCTTCCATTCCAGAGATCCTGGAATTCCTTCAGGACAGCTTGAAAGCTTAGGTTACTGCCCTGTCAGCCTGCTTAGATAAGCAGCTATCTGCAGACCCTTAAAGATATATTAAGGGTGCATTCAGGCTTAGTCCGCCTGTTACCCACCCAATCCCTCAATGGGATTTATCTACTGTTTTAAAGGGGTTATGTGATTCCCCCCTTGGAGAGTTGGTGAGTACAACTAAGATTTATGCCAGGGTTCCTCCCTAAGGTACCCTCATATTCTAACCTAAACCAGGTTATCTCAGTCCGTCATCTCCGGAGGAAGTTAAACTTCACTCCCTGGATGTGGCCAGATGCCTCGGAATTTATATTCAGAGATCTCGGCCTTTTAGAAGGTCAGAGAATTTTTTTCTATCGTTTACTGGGAAAAATAATGGGCTCAAGGCCTCTAAAGCATCCTTGGCACAATGAAGCCATAAAATTGGCTTTCACTTCACAGGGGTTAGACCCCCCTCAGTTTGTTTGAGCTCATTCTACAAGAGCCATTTCTACCTTTTGGGTGGAAAGAAGCTCTGTTCCTTGGGAACAGATTTGTTCATCAGCTTCTTGGAGCTCTCTCCATACCTTTGTTAATCATTACAGATTTAACACCCGGGGTACGGAGGCCACTTCTTTTGGCCATTCTGTGTTAAAATCAATTCTTCAAGAGGGCCCTCCCTAGGGTTTTTCTTGCTAGATCCCCAATATTGTGCTGCTGTGGGACGACAGGGAAGTGTAGATTATGATGTTAATCTGTTTTCCCTTAGTCCTAGCAGCAGCACAAGGCTCCCTCCCTATGTGTTATGTATTTGTCTTTATATATACACGCTGGGGGGTTGGTACTTTCTTCCTTATAGTGAGGAGGGGGAGGGGGTTACAGTTAACTATTTGTTGTTCATTAAAAATTCCATTCTGTCCTACCAGCACACAGGGGCAGAAATACCCCAATATTGTGCTGCTGTTGGGACTAAGGGAAAACAGATTAACATCATAATCTACACATATCCTATATAAGTAGACATAGTATTAGGGGAGGCATGAGTGCTGGGGTTGGCACGATGCAATTCAATCCTAAGTGTGATTCAATCACAAGTGTGTAGAAGCTGCAGTTAGACAGGGCCGAAGACAGATCAGCTGAATAACCTCTCCAAAAACTTGTAAGTTTTCAATTCAATCGTATCACCATGTTCACTGTATGTTTTTTGTCTCTATTTGTTGCTTTTTTACAAACTTACCGCCTATTCCCACCTCCTGTTGCTTCTCTCCACATCAGTCCGTCTCTCCACATCAGTCCGTCTCTCCAAATCAGTGCGTCTCTCCTTCCCTCTCCTATGTGCAGCTCTCATTCTCTCTTCACCTTCCTCAACCACCTTAACCCACCTTGGGCTTCTGGGCAACAAATCAGACATCTACAAGTGACTGAACCATCTGCTGTCTCTCGCCATTCTCCGGCTATTAGCTGCTGGGGACATCTCTCCAAACCCTGGTCCTCCTTCTGGTAACCTCAACTCTGTACCTGTCTCACCAAGAAACCCTTCTAACTGTATTAATATTCGTTGTCTGCCGTCTCCTTCTCCTCCACCAGTCTCTTTCTCTTGTGCTCTCTGGAACGCCCGCTCACTCTGCAACAAACTTGACATTACTCAAGATCTCTTCATCTCAAAGTCTTTTAACCTGCGGCTGTCACTGAAACCTGGATTACACAGTCTGACACCGCGTCCCCTGCTGCTCTCTGTTATGATGGCCTCCAATTCTCACACACCCCTAGACCTGAGGACAGGCAGGGTGGAGGGATAGGTGTCCTTCTATAACCACAATGCATTTTTCAGGTCATTCACCCAGTACCATCGCTCTCTTTCTCCTCTTTTGAGGTCCACACTGTTCCGCCCTTTCTCCTTGCGAGTAGCTGTCATCTACCGTCCCCCTGGCTCATCTACCGTCCCCCTGGCTCGTCTACCATCCCCCTGGCTCGTCTACCGTCCCCCTGGCTCATCTATTACCCCCCTGGCTCATCTATTACCCCTCTGGCTCATCTACCATCCCCCTGGCTCTCCCTACCAGTTTTTAGATCACTTTTCTTCATAGGTTTCCAACTTCCTATCCTGTGAAATTCCTACTGTCATTATGGGTAACTTTAATGTTCCCATTAACCCCCTGTCTCTCCATCCGCCTCTCGCCTTCTATCACTAACCGCCTCTCTTGGTATCTCTCAGCTTAATTCTTCTCCCACACACTAAGATAGTAATATCCTTCATCTGGTCTTCTTATGGCTCTGTTCTTTCTCTGACTTTACTAAAACTCACCTACCACAACCTTCTTTCCTTTAACATTAAAGCTTCTTGTCCTTCACAAAACACACAGACCTACCGCACATGCAGAAATCTACGGGCTGTAAACACTCCGCACCTCTCAGACACCCTACAGTCATCACTATCTCCCATCTCTTCTCTGTCCTGTCCTGAACTGGCCACCAAACACTACAATGAGACTCTCAAAGCCACCCTAGATAAAGTAGCACCCTTGACCGTCTGAAAATCCCAACCCAGATACCGGCAACCTTGGCACACTCCTCAAACACGTTTTCTTCAGCGATGCTCAAGATGTGCCGAACGGCGATTGTGAAAATCTCATCTGCAGATTTTCTTCACTTCAAGTTTATGCTCAAAGCCTATAACTCTGCCCTTCACCTCGCCAAACAAGCCGATCTCACTGCTCTCATCTCTTCTCTCCCCAATAACCTTAAACGACTCTTTGACACCTTTTCACTCCTTCCTCACACCAAAGGTCCACAAATCCATCCATAGCGCTGCGCACCCCTATATCTCCTCTCTCCTCACTGTCTACTGCCCTAACCGTCCTCTCCGGTCTGCCAATGACCTTAGACTTGCATCCTCTGTTATCCGATCATCCCATTCCCATCTCCAAGACTTTTCTCGAGCTGCACCGGTGCTCTGGAACGCTTTACCCAGGACAATCCAATTAATCCCCAACTACAGCAGCTTCTAAACTGTCCTAAAATCCCATCTGTCTGGTCAGGCTTATCACGTGCCCTGATCACAGTGTAGTGTGCGGAGGTGCAGAACAATAACACCTTTTATCCTTCCTCCTCTGTTCCTCAGATCCGGCCCCTCCAGCTAGAAGTTACCCTGCACTCCTTACACTTAGTATCTGTTTATTCACAGATACCGGCTGGTGACGGCTCAGACACCTTCAGTTACACAACCTTTTCTATTAAAAGATGGCTGGACCATGGTAGCAAACAAGCCCTCTGACCTCTTGTGTCCTCCTATATTCTCATAGATTGTAAGATCTTGTGCCCAGGCCCTCACTCCTAGTGTTTGATATGTTTTTCTTTGTCACATTGTAATGTCTCATATTGCCTGTTCATGTGTCCTCTGATTAGTAAAATACTACGGAATATGTTGGCGCTATATAAATAAAGTTATTTTTTATGTGGGTCTGTAACATGATCACTTACTGTATGGAGACCTGTAACATGATCACTTACTGTATGGGGGTCTGTAACATGAGCACTTACTGTATGTGGGTCTGTAACATGAGCACTTACTGTATGGGGGTCTGTAACATGAGCACTTACTGTATGGGGGTCTGTAACATGAGCACTTACTGTATGGGGGTCTGTAACATGAGCACTTACTGTATGGGGGTCTGTAACATGAGCACTTACTGTATGGGGGTCTGTAACATGAGAGAGAACTTACTGTATGGGGGTCTGTAACATGAGAGAGAACTTACTGTATGGGGGTCTGTAACATGAGAGAGAACTTACTGTATGGGGTCCTGTAACATGAGAACTTACTGTATGGGGTCCTGTAACATGAGAACTTACTGTATGGGGGCCTGTAACATGAGCACTTACTGTATGGAGACCTGTAACATGAGCACTTACTGTATGGGGTCCTGTAACATGATCACTTACTGTATGGAGACCTGTAACATGAGCACTTACTGTATGGGGTCCTGTAACATGAGCACTTACTGTATAGGGTCCTGTAACATGAGCACTTACTGTATGGGGTCCTGTAACATGAGCACTTACTGTATGGGGTCCTGTAACATGAGAGAGAACTTACTGTATGGAGGTGTGATGATTCTGCTTAAGTGTGGCTATAACTCAGATGTATTTTGATCTCTGGGTATAGGGTCTCCCTTCTTGCTTGCACTCATTCATAATGTGCACAGCCTACTCATAGGTATATTGGCAGTAGTGGCCGGGCTGGAACAATAGGGCTTTGTATCCATCACAGCAGGGCTCCATTGTATTCCTACACAGCTCTGAGTGATCAAACAAACATGCATTGTCCAGCTGCACTGGTTGACCAGATATGGCTGAAAACATTGTATCATGTCACTTGGTCTCATCTACATACAAAGGGTCTGGACTTGATTGCATTAACTCATCAGACTTACTGTTGCCGGTGACCTCATTCTGGGAGGTGGCATACAGGGTATAAAAGATGAGGTAAGAGGCAATGGGAGGAGATTATGCTATGGAGATTATGCTATGGAGTTGACTCAGACCATCACAGACTACAGGATATTACAGACTTTGACTGAGATGCTACTATGAGCAGGCAAGTTGGAATGCTGCTACTGAAGATGATGAGCCTACAAGAGACTGAGAGATATTACAGAGATACTAATGCTGAGATCCCTGTGAAAAGCATGCAGGCTGGATTATTGTATTAATGCCACATGATAACAAGCCTCCACTGGTTATTCACACATGACAGAGCATGTGTGAGTGTTGGACTATAGAACCACATCAAGGACATGTGTGGTAAAGTAATTATTTCACCTTTAATCCCTTTTATTTTATTTGTACTGTATCTTGTAACTAGTAACTGTTAATGCTTGCATATATCTGCATATCTGTTCTGATCTGTATATGTTAGATGTTAATACCGACCCATTTAGGGGTTAATAAATATATAAAATTTAGAAGGCTTGTCTTGTATTTATCTTGTGGACCCGACACTCACTGGCGGTGAGTGTGGTTTTATATGAAAGAAGACTCAGGTGGGGCCACAGCGGTGTTGGCGCACTGAGGATCTTTCACAGGGAGTCTGTAACATGAGAGAGAACTTACTGTATGGGGGTCTGTAACATGATCACTTACTGTATGGAGGCCTGTAACATGAGCACTTATTGTATGAGGGTTTGTAACATGAGAGAGAACTTACTGTATGGGGGTCTGTAACATGACAGAGAACTTACTGTATGGGGGTCTGTAACATGATCACTTACTGTATGGGGGTCTGTAACATGAGCACTTACTGTATGGGGGCCTGTAACATGAGCACTTACTGTATGGGGGCCTGTAACATGAGCACTTACTGTATGGGGGTCTGTAACATGAGCACTTACTGTATGGGGGCCTGTAACATGATCACTTACTGTATGGGGGTCTGTAACATGAGCACTTACTGTATGGGGGCCTGTAACATGATCACTTACTGTATGGGGGCCTGAAACATGATCACTTACTGTATGGAGACCTGTAACATGAGCACTTACTGCATGGGGTCCTGTAACATGAGCACTTATTGTATGAGGGTTTGTAACATGAGAGAAAACTTACTGTATGGGGGTCTGTAACATGAGCACTTACTGTATGGGGGTCTGTAACATGAGCACTTACTGTATGGGGGTCTGTAACATGAGCACTTACTGTATGGGGGTCTAACATGAGAGAGAACTTACTGTATGGGGGCCTGTAACATGAGCACTTACTGTATGGGGTCTGTAACATGAGAGAGAACTTACTGTATGGGGGTCTGTAACATGAGAGAGAACTTACTGTATGGGGGTCTGTAACATGAGAGAGAACTTACTGTATGGGGGTCTGTAACATGAGCACTTACTGTAATCTATCTGTAATCAGGTGGTGATTTGTGACCCTCACAGGTCATACATAATGTGACATAAAGCTGGAAGGAATATTAAGTCCAAACTGCAGAGTTTGAAATTTTTGCATAAACTTATATTCCCATTCTTTCCTCTCCTCCTGCGTCTTAAAATGTCCCATTAAAACCACAACCCGCAAATCTTCAATAGAGTGGTTTTCTCCAGAGAAATGTGCGGCCACTGGGAGATCTGTTCTGCTGTTATTAATGGTGGATCTGTGTGAGTTCATGCGCTGACTGAGTCTCTGCCCTGTTTCCCCCACATAGAGGCCTGTGGTGGGACATTGCACACACATTATGAGGTACACCACATTGGAAGACCTGCAGGAGAATGTCCCCCTAATTCTGTGCACCTGTTGTGACTGAGGGATAGGTACACTGTCAGCAGTGTGGATGTGCTTGCAGGTCTTGCACCTGTTTTGCAGGCAAGGTGAGGCGCCATTTTCAGTTGGGGCCTTCAGGGCACTCCGGACAATAATACGCCTCAGGAAAGGAGAGGGGGGACTGGAAATATGTCCTTGAGTCTGTTGTCCCTATGTAGCACAGGTTGGAGCTCCTTGGCAATCCTTCGTAGGATCTCCAGCTGTGGGTTGTAGGTGACAACTAGGGGCACTCCGGCATCTTTCTGGGTCTCTTTATATGTGAGCAGACTGTCTCTGTTAATGGCTGCTGCTTTGTTTAATTGGTTGTCCGTCACTTTTGGTTTGTATCCCAATCGGAGAAATTTCATCCTCAGATCCTGGAGGTGCTTGTCCAGGTCTGCTTTGTCGGAGCAAATACGATTGTATGGTATAGCCTGGCTGTAGATGATAGATTGTCTTGTGTGCTTGGGGTAGAAGCTGTCGTTTCTCAGGTAGGCCGTTCTGTCTGTGGGTTTGTGGTATATTGATGTGAGTAGCCGGTGGTCTTTAATGTATATTGTGGTATCCAGAAAGTGAATTTCACTCCCTGAATAGCTAAGTGTAAGGTTGATGGTCGGGTGAAAGTCATTGAAGTCATTATGGAATTGAAGTAGGGCCTCCTCACCTGCAGTCCAGATGACAAGGATATCATCGATATAACGAAGGTAAATCATAGGTTTGGTGGCGCATGTTGATAAATATGTTCCTTCCATTTCTGCCATAAAGAGATTTGCATATTGGGGTGCACATCTGGTCCCCATTGAAGTTCCCATTCGCTGTAGATATAGATCCTCTCCAAAGGTAAAATGGTTGTGGCTAAGGATGAATTGTATGAGCTGCGTTACTGGTTCTGTTGGGAGGTTTTGTTTTGCCAGGTGTACCCGACATGCTGCAACTCCATCCTTGTGGGGAATGTTAGTATACAGGAATTCCACGGAGGAAGACACATGTCACCGAACATTGCAAGGAGGAAGACACAGACCGCCGGACACCACGAGGAGGAAGACACAGACCGCTGGACACCGCGAGGAGGAAGACACAGACTGCCGGACACCGCGAGGAGGAAGACACAGACCGCCGGACACCACGAGGAGGAAGACACAGACTGCCGGACACCGCGAGGAGGAAGACACAGACCGCTGGACACCGCGAGGAGGAAGACACAGACCGCCCTAATTTGGGTGGTCCCATCATGTAACCAATGATGGCCTTTCTGGCCTGTTTCGCCTTTCTATAGTTCTCCTATAGGTGACCTCTGCCTCGGCCTCCACCTATTATACTTCGGGGTAGTAATGTCACTTACAGTTCTATCTTCTGGGGGCGGCCATCTTTAACTTAATAGCTTTTGACTCCTCTTGCTCTGTACAGGTGGACATCAGGGGGTGCCATGGGCCAATGTATTTCTTTCTCTTATGTGTATAGCGCCATCATATACTGCAGCGCTGTACACTGTCAGTCACTGGAGGGCTCCTCCTCACTATAGGGAATAGTGTAGTACTTCAGAATAGCCACATGATGGCAGCAATGTAGCAGGCCGAGGGCGTGAGAGTATATCACTCGAATTGGGAACCCCAGGGGGAATCCGAAGACTTTACACTACACAGCGGCCGCCTCTATATAATGCCTGGAGTCCATGTGTAACCCCCGCTGTGCCAGGACATGCGCAGACTTTTATATCACGTCACCTGTCCTCAGGGGTGACCTTCGCCTCTTTGCTGCCTGAGGCGGACTATAGTAAGGCCCCTCCCCCATTGCGTCTCCATGCTACTATCCTCACACAGTGTTATCGTAGCACAATATACACAATACACAAAGTTATAAAACAGTTTATAAGAATTCTTCTTCCTGTATTACTTCAGTATCAGATCAACAACACGGCATTAACAATGAAAGTAACTTCCCACATCTTCTGCTTGGTGGATGGACGAGCTCACGTGGCCCCCATTCTCTATAATAGGAGCCCCGCAGATAGCTGAGGACTGGACTTCGGGTATCTTTGGCACTCCCATAGAAGTGAATGAGAGCCCCGCGGGTTCGTCCATCCACCAAGTGACACCTATATATATGACTGCGGTCAGGCTGGATTCCCACCTAGTGGGGGGGAAAAAACCCAATTCTCAGGCTCAGTGGGGTCTCAGCAGACAGACCCCCATCACTCAGGTATTTATCCTCTATCATTTAGGTGTATACAGGGCAGTAACATTCTGTGACTTACAGGAGACGTCTCTGACTAATCGGTCACATTTCCCTTCTCTTCCCTCCGGACCGCCATGACCACTTCTTCCAGCTGTGACTTGTCTCTGTAAAGTTTACAGCACAGACATCTTTGGCTCCTCACTTTTCCAGGCACCAACCCACATTGTCCTCACCTGCACCCCCATCCTGCTGCTACCCCCAATTATATAATATATGATATAACCCCCCATAATGAATAATACCCCATAATAGTGCCCCTTCTTTCCTTTTTATAATGTCCGTGTGTCCCTGTATAAATAGCGCCCCTTATTAATAATGTCCGTGTGTACCCCCTGTATAAATAGCGCCCCTTATTAATAATGTCCGCGTGTGCCCTGTATAAATAGCGCCCCTTATTAATAATGTCCGCGTGTGCCCTGTATAAATAGCGCCCCTTATTAATAATGTCCGCGTGTGCCCTGTATAAATAGCGCCCCTTATTAATAATGTCCGCGTGTGCCCTGTATAAATAGCGCCCCTTATTAATAATGTCCGCGTGTGCCCTGTATAAATAGCGCCCCTTATTAATAATGTCCGCGTGTGCCCTGTATAAATAGCGCCCCTTATTAATAATTTTTTCCGCCTGTGCCCTGTATAAATAGCGCCCCTTATTAATAATGTCCGCGTGTACCCTGTATAAATAGTGCCCCTTATTAATAATGCCCCAGGTGTTAACTAATTAAAAGGTTTTCCAGGTCATTAATAAACTAATCAGTGGGGATCAAAAACCCAGGACCCCCACTGATCAGCTGTTTGAATGGTACCTGTGTAAGCGCCGTGACCCCTTCTCTGCTTACATAGTGTCATCTCATAGCGGCCATGTAATGTAACTACAGCCTCGTCTTATACACGTCTATGTGACAAGGCTACAATTACATCACACGGTCACTATAAATAGACAGCGTATAATATAAACAGGTGCCATAGCCCCTGTTTATAGCGCCCCATTTACACACACTATAATGTTCCGCAGCAGCCCCTGCACACAGTATTACGGACTGCAGCGGCCCCTGCACACTGTATTATGCCTTGAAGTGGCCCCTACACATGGTATTATGCTCCATAGTGGCCACTGCACACTGTATTATGCCTCGCAGTGGCCCCTGCACACGATATTATGCTCCATAGTGGCCCCTGCACACGATATTATGCTCCATAGTGGCCCCTCCACACGGTATATGTTCCATAGTGACCCCTGCACACAGTATTATGCCTCGCAGCGGCCCCTGCTCACGGTATTATGCTCCGTAGTGGCCCCTGCTCACGGTATTATGCTCCATAGTGGCCCCTGCACACAGTATTATGCTCTGTAGTGCTCCTGCACACGGTATTATGCTCCGTAGTGCTCCTGCACACGGTATTATGCTCCGTAGTGCTCCTGCACACGGTATTATGCTCCGTAGTGCTCCTGCACACGGTTTTATCCTCTGCAGTGGCTCCTGCACATGGTATTATGCTTCATAGTGGCCCCTGCTCACGGTATTATGCTCCGTAGTGCTCCTGCACACGGTATTATGCTCCATAGTGGCCCCTGCACATGGTATTATGCTTCATAGTGGCCCCTGCTCACGGTATTATGCTCCGTAGTGCTCCTGCTCACGGTATTATGCTCCGTAGTGATCCTGCACATGGTATTATGCTCCATAGTGGCCCCTGCACATGGTATTATGCTCCACAGTGGCTCCTGCACATGGTATTATGCTCCAGTGACGGACAGTGCCGCCTGCCGCCTTACTTCGCCTCATTAGCGGTGCGCCCCTGCCTGTTCTGCCAGCTCTTGGGGTACAGAAATTCCCCATCTCTGAAGACACCGAAGAAATGTTGCAGTATATATTGTCAGAAACAGCACTTGGGCTCCTCTTCTCCCCTCCGACAACTCTTATCTCACACTGAAACCTCTCATTAATCCGTTCTGGTCTCCCATCCCAAGACAGACTTCAGTGAGGATGACTGATGAGATGAGAACTGCTTTATAATGATTGGCGGCACTTACAGTGCTTTGTGGTGATTTTTAGTGCTTTGTAGAGATCTGCAGTGCTTTGTGCTGCTTTAGGCCGGGACCCCATGCAGCGTTTTACAGTCACAGCAAAGTGGATTCTAGCAAATCCCATCTTCCTTTCTCCCCCCCAGACCATTAGGCCCCCCCCCCCACTCCCCACCAGTGTACACTATACATATCAGTCCTCTCTCCTCCATCTCTACCACCAGTGTACACTATACATATCAGTCCTCCCTCCATCTCTACCACCAGTGTACACTATACATATCAGTCCTCCCCCCCCCTCCATCTCTACCACCAGTGTACACTATACATATCAGTCCTCTCCTCCTCCATCTCTACCACCAGTGTACACTATACATATCAGTCCTCTCCTCCATCTCTACCACCAGTGTACACTATACATATCAGTCCTCTCCTCCATCTCTACCGCCAGTGTACACTATACATATCAGTCCTCTCTCCTCCATCTCTACCGCCAGTGTACACTATACATATCAGTCCTCTCCTCCATCTCTACCGCCAGTGTACACTATACATATCAGTCCTCTCTCCTCCATCTCTACCGCCAGTGTACACTATACATATCAGTCCTCTCTCCTCCATCTCTACCGCCAGTGTACACTATACATATCAGTCCTCTCCCTCCATCTCTACCGCCAGTGTACACTATACATATCAGTCCTCTCCTCCTCCATCTCTACCGCCAGTGTACACTATACATATCAGTCCTCTCCTCCATCTCTACCGCCAGTGTACACTATACATATCAGTCCTCTCGTCCTCCCCTCCATCTCTACCACCAGTGTACACTATACATATCAGTCCTCTCCTCCATCTCTACCGCCAGTGTACACTATACATATCAGTCCTCTCTCCTCCATCTCTACCGCCAGTGTACACTATACATATCAGTCCTCTCCCTCCATCTCTACCATATCAGTCCTCTCTCCTCCATCTCTACCGTCAGTGTACACTATACATATCAGTCCTCTCCTCCATCTCTACCGCCAGTGTACACTATACATATCAGTCCTCTCTCCTCCATCTCTACCGCCAGTGTACACTATACATATCAGTCCTCTCTCTCCATCTCTACCGCCAGTGTACACTATACATATCAGTCCTCTCCTCCATCTCTACCGCCAGTGTACACTATACATATCAGTCCTCTCCCTCCATCTCTACCGCCAGTGTACACTATACATATCAGTCCTCTCCTCCATCTCTACCGCCAGTGTACACTATACATATCAGTCCTCTCCTCCATCTCTACCGCCAGCTGTACACTATACATATCAGTCCTCTCCTCCATCTCTACCGCCAGTGTACACTATACATATCAGTCCTCTCCTCCATCTCTACCGCCAGTGTACACTATACATATCAGTCCTCTCTCTCCATCTCTACCGCCAGTGTACACTATACATATCAGTCCTCTCTCCTCCATCTCTACCGCCAGTGTACACTATACATATCAGTCCTCTCCTCCATCTCTACCGCCAGTGTACACTATACATATCAGTCCTCTCCCTCCATCTCTACCGCCAGTGTACACTATACATATCAGTCCTCTCTCCTCCATCTCTACCGCCAGTGTACACTATACATATCAGTCCTCTCTCCTCCATCTCTACCGCCAGTGTACACTATACATATCAGTCCTCTCCTCCATCTCTACCGCCAGTGTACACTATACATATCAGTCCTCTCTCTCCATCTCTACCGCCAGTGTACACTATACATATCAGTCCTCTCTCCTCCATCTCTACCGCCAGTGTACACTATACATATCAGTCCTCTCTCCTCCATCTCTACCGCCAGTGTACACTATACATATCAGTCCTCTCTCCTCCATCTCTACCGCCAGTGTACACTATACATATCAGTCCTCTCCCTCCTCCATCTCTACCGCCAGTGTACACTATACATATCAGTCCTCTCTCCTCCATCTCTACCGCCAGTGTACACTATACATATCAGTCCTCTCTCCTCCATCTCTACCGCCAGTGTACACTATACATATCAGTCCTCTCTCCTCCATCTCTACCGCCAGTGTACACTATACATATCAGTCCTCTCCTCCATCTCTACCGCCAGTGTACACTATACATATCAGTCCTCTCCTCCATCTCTACCGCCAGTGTACACTATACATATCAGTCCTCTCCTCCATCTCTACCGCCAGTGTACACTATACATATCAGTCCTCTCCTCCATCTCTACCGCCAGTGTACACTATACATATCAGTCCTCTCCTCCATCTCTACCGCCAGTGTACACTATACATATCAGTCCTCTCCTCCATCTCTACCGCCAGTGTACACTATACATATCAGTCCTCTCCTCCATCTCTACCGCCAGTGTACACTATACATATCAGTCCTCTCCTCCATCTCTACCGCCAGTGTACACTATACATATCAGTCCTCTCCTCCATCTCTACCGCCAGTGTACACTATACATATCAGTCCTCTCCCTCCATCTCTACCGCCAGTGTACACTATACATATCAGTCCTCTCCTCCATCTCTACCGCCAGTGTACACTATACATATCAGTCCTCTCCCCTCCATCTCTACCGCCAGTGTACACTATACATATCAGTCCTCTCCTCCATCTCTACCGCCAGTGTACACTATACATATCAGTCCTCTCCCCTCCATCTCTACCGCCAGTGTACACTATACATATCAGTCCTCTCCCTCCATCTCTACCACCAGTGTACACTATACATATCAGTCCTCTCCTCCATCTCTACCGCCAGTGTACACTATACATATCAGTCCTCTCTCCTCCATCTCTACCACCAGTGTACACTATACATATCAGTCCTCTCCCTCCATCTCTACCGCCAGTGTACACTATACATATCAGTCCTCTCTCCTCCATCTCTACCGCCAGTGTACACTATACATATCAGTCCTCTCCTCCATCTCTACCGCCAGTGTACACTATACATATCAGTCCTCTCCTCCATCTCTACCGCCAGTGTACACTATACATATCAGTCCTCTCCCTCCATCTCTACCGCCAGTGTACACTATACATATCAGTCCTCTCCCTCCATCTCTACCGCCAGTGTACACTATACATATCAGTCCTCTCTCCTCCATCTCTACCGCCAGTGTACACTATACATATCAGTCCTCTCCTCCATCTCTACCGCCAGTGTACACTATACATATCAGTCCTCTCTCCTCCATCTCTACCGCCAGTGTACACTATACATATCAGTCCTCTCCTCCATCTCTACCGCCAGTGTACACTATACATATCAGTCCTCTCTCCTCCATCTCTACCGCCAGTGTACACTATACATATCAGTCCTCTCCTCCATCTCTACCGCCAGTGTACACTATACATATCAGTCCTCTCCTCCATCTCTACCGCCAGTGTACACTATACATATCAGTCCTCTCCTCCATCTCTACCGCCAGTGTACACTATACATATCAGTCCTCTCCTCCATCTCTACCGCCAGTGTACACTATACATATCAGTCCTCTCCTCCATCTCTACCGCCAGTGTACACTATACATATCAGTCCTCTCCCCTCCATCTCTACCGCCAGTGTACACTATACATATCAGTCCTCTCCTCCATCTCTACCGCCAGTGTACACTATACATATCAGTCCTCTCCTCCATCTCTACCACCAGTGTACACTATACATATCAGTCCTCTCTCCTCCATCTCTACCACCAGTGTACACTATACATATCAGTCCTCTCCCTCCATCTCTACCGCCAGTGTACACTATACATATCAGTCCTCTCTCCTCCATCTCTACCGCCAGTGTACACTATACATATCAGTCCTCTCCTCCATCTCTACCGCCAGTGTACACTATACATATCAGTCCTCTCCTCCATCTCTACCGCCAGTGTACACTATACATATCAGTCCTCTCTCCTCCATCTCTACCGCCAGTGTACACTATACATATCAGTCCTCTCCTCCATCTCTACCGCCAGTGTACACTATACATATCAGTCCTCTCCTCCATCTCTACCGCCAGTGTACACTATACATATCAGTCCTCTCTCCTCCATCTCTACCGCCAGTGTACACTATACATATCAGTCCTCTCTCCTCCATCTCTACCGCCAGTGTACACTATACATATCAGTCCTCTCTCCTCCATCTCTACCGCCAGTGTACACTATACATATCAGTCCTCTCTCCTCCATCTCTACCGCCAGTGTACACTATACATATCAGTCCTCTCCTCCATCTCTACCGCCAGTGTACACTATACATATCAGTCCTCTCCTCCATCTCTACCGCCAGTGTACACTATACATATCAGTCCTCTCCTCCATCTCTACCGCCAGTGTACACTATACATATCAGTCCTCTCCTCCATCTCTACCGCCAGTGTACACTATACATATCAGTCCTCTCCCCTCCATCTCTACCACCAGTGTACACTATACATATCAGTCCTCTCTCCTCCATCTCTACCGCCAGTGTACACTATACATATCAGTCCTCTCCCCTCCATCTCTACCGCCAGTGTACACTATACATATCAGTCCTCTCTCCTCCATCTCTACCGCCAGTGTACACTATACATATCAGTCCTCTCTCCTCCATCTCTACCGCCAGTGTACACTATACATATCAGTCCTCTCTCCTCCATCTCTACCGCCAGTGTACACTATACATATCAGTCCTCTCTCCTCCATCTCTACCGCCAGTGTACACTATACATATCAGTCCTCTCCTCCATCTCTACCGCCAGTGTACACTATACATATCAGTCCTCTCTCCTCCATCTCTACCACCAGTGTACACTATGTCACTATACATATCAGTCCTCTCCTCCATCTCTACCGCCAGTGTACACTATACATATCAGTCCTCTCCTCCATCTCTACCGCCAGTGTACACTATACATATCAGTCCTCTCCTCCATCTCTACCGCCAGTGTACACTATACATATCAGTCCTCTCTCCTCCATCTCTACCGCCAGTGTACACTATACATATCAGTCCTCTCTCCTCCATCTCTACCGCCAGTGTACACTATACATATCAGTCCTCTCTCCTCCATCTCTACCGCCAGTGTACACTATACATATCAGTCCTCTCTCCTCCATCTCTACCGCCAGTGTACACTATACATATCAGTCCTCTCCTCCATCTCTACCGCCAGTGTACACTATACATATCAGTCCTCTCCTCCATCTCTACCGCCAGTGTACACTATACATATCAGTCCTCTCCTCCATCTCTACCGCCAGTGTACACTATACATATCAGTCCTCTCCTCCATCTCTACCGCCAGTGTACACTATACATATCAGTCCTCTCTCCTCCATCTCTACCGCCAGTGTACACTATACATATCAGTCCTCTCCTCCATCTCTACCACCAGTGTACACTATACATATCAGTCCTCTCTCCTCCATCTCTACCGCCAGTGTACACTATACATATCAGTCCTCTCTCCTCCATCTCTACCGCCAGTGTACACTATACATATCAGTCCTCTCCTCCATCTCTACCGCCAGTGTACACTATACATATCAGTCCTCTCCTCCATCTCTACCGCCAGTGTACACTATACATATCAGTCCTCTCCTCCATCTCTACCGCCAGTGTACACTATACATATCAGTCCTCTCCTCCATCTCTACCGCCAGTGTACACTATACATATCAGTCCTCTCCTCCATCTCTACCGCCAGTGTACACTATACATATCAGTCCTCTCCCTCCATCTCTACCGCCAGTGTACACTATACATATCAGTCCTCTCCTCCATCTCTACCACCAGTGTACACTATACATATCAGTCCTCTCCTCCATCTCTACCACCAGTGTACACTATACATATCAGTCCTCTCCTCCATCTCTACCGCCAGTGTACACTATACATATCAGTCCTCTCTCCTCCATCTCTACCGCCAGTGTACACTATACATATCAGTCCTCTCCTCCATCTCTACCGCCAGTGTACACTATACATATCAGTCCTCTCTCCTCCATCTCTACCGCCAGTGTACACTATACATATCAGTCCTCTCCTCCATCTCTACCGCCAGTGTACACTATACATATCAGTCCTCTCCTCCATCTCTACCGCCAGTGTACACTATACATATCAGTCCTCTCCTCCATCTCTACCGCCAGTGTACACTATACATATCAGTCCTCTCCTCCATCTCTACCGCCAGTGTACACTATACATATCAGTCCTCTCCTCCATCTCTACCGCCAGTGTACACTATACATATCAGTCCTCTCCTCCATCTCTACCGCCAGTGTACACTATACATATCAGTCCTCTCCTCCATCTCTACCGCCAGTGTACACTATACATATCAGTCCTCTCCTCCATCTCTACCGCCAGTGTACACTATACATATCAGTCCTCTCTCCTCCATCTCTACCGCCAGTGTACACTATACATATCAGTCCTCTCTCCTCCATCTCTACCGCCAGTGTACACTATACATATCAGTCCTCTCCTCCATCTCTACCGCCAGTGTACACTATACATATCAGTCCTCTCTCCTCCATCTCTACCGCCAGTGTACACTATACATATCAGTCCTCTCCTCCATCTCTACCGCCAGTGTACACTATACATATCAGTCCTCTCCCTCCATCTCTACCCCCAGTGTACACTATACATATCAGTCCTCTCCTCCATCTCTACCGCCAGTGTACACTATACATATCAGTCCTCTCTCCTCCATCTCTACCGCCAGTGTACACTATACATATCAGTCCTCTCTCCTCCATCTCTACCACCAGTGTACACTATACATATCAGTCCTCTCTCCTCCATCTCTACCGCCAGTGTACACTATACATATCAGTCCTCTCCTCCATCTCTACCGCCAGTGTACACTATACATATCAGTCCTCTCCTCCATCTCTACCGCCAGTGTACACTATACATATCAGTCCTCTCCTCCATCTCTACCGCCAGTGTACACTATACATATCAGTCCTCTCTCCTCCATCTCTACCGCCAGTGTACACTATACATATCAGTCCTCTCTCCTCCATCTCTACCGCCAGTGTACACTATACATATCAGTCCTCTCTCCTCCATCTCTACCGCCAGTGTACACTATACATATCAGTCCTCTCTCCTCCATCTCTACCGCCAGTGTACACTATACATATCAGTCCTCTCCTCCATCTCTACCGCCAGTGTACACTATACATATCAGTCCTCTCCTCCATCTCTACCGCCAGTGTACACTATACATATCAGTCCTCTCCTCCATCTCTACCGCCAGTGTACACTATACATATCAGTCCTCTCCTCCATCTCTACCGCCAGTGTACACTATACATATCAGTCCTCTCTCCTCCATCTCTACCGCCAGTGTACACTATACATATCAGTCCTCTCTCCTCCATCTCTACCGCCAGTGTACACTATACATATCAGTCCTCTCTCCTCCATCTCTACCGCCAGTGTACACTATACATATCAGTCCTCTCCTCCATCTCTACCGCCAGTGTACACTATACATATCAGTCCTCTCCTCCATCTCTACCGCCAGTGTACACTATACATATCAGTCCTCTCCTCCATCTCTCCCGCCAGTGTACACTATACATATCAGTCCTCTCCTCCATCTCTACCGCCAGTGTACACTATACATATCAGTCCTCTCCTCCATCTCTACCGCCAGTGTACACTATACATATCAGTCCTCTCCTCCATCTCTACCGCCAGTGTACACTATACATATCAGTCCTCTCCTCCATCTCTACCGCCAGTGTACACTATACATATCAGTCCTCTCCTCCATCTCTACCGCCAGTGTACACTATACATATCAGTCCTCTCCTCCATCTCTACCGCCAGTGTACACTATACATATCAGTCCTCTCTCCTCCATCTCTACCGCCAGTGTACACTATACATATCAGTCCTCTCCTCCATCTCTACCGCCAGTGTACACTATACATATCAGTCCTCTCTCCTCCATCTCTACCGCCAGTGTACACTATACATATCAGTCCTCTCCTCCATCTCTACCGCCAGTGTACACTATACATATCAGTCCTCTCTCCTCCATCTCTACCGCCAGTGTACACTATACATATCAGTCCTCTCCTCCATCTCTACCACCAGTGTACACTATACATATCAGTCCTCTCTCTCCATCTCTACCGCCAGTGTACACTATACATATCAGTCCTCTCTCCTCCATCTCTACCGCCAGTGTACACTATACATATCAGTCCTCTCTCCTCCATCTCTACCGCCAGTGTACACTATACATATCAGTCCTCTCCTCCATCTCTACCGCCAGTGTACACTATACATATCAGTCCTCTCCTCCATCTCTACCGCCAGTGTACACTATACATATCAGTCCTCTCCTCCATCTCTACCGCCAGTGTACACTATACATATCAGTCCTCTCTCCTCCATCTCTACCGCCAGTGTACACTATACATATCAGTCCTCTCCTCCATCTCTACCGCCAGTGTACACTATACATATCAGTCCTCTCTCCTCCATCTCTACCGCCAGTGTACACTATACATATCAGTCCTCTCCTCCATCTCTACCGCCAGTGTACACTATACATATCAGTCCTCTCTCCTCCATCTCTACCGCCAGTGTACACTATACATATCAGTCCTCTCCTCCATCTCTACCACCAGTGTACACTATACATATCAGTCCTCTCCTCCATCTCTACCGCCAGTGTACACTATACATATCAGTCCTCTCTCCTCCATCTCTACCGCCAGTGTACACTATACATATCAGTCCTCTCTCCTCCATCTCTACCGCCAGTGTACACTATACATATCAGTCCTCTCCTCCATCTCTACCGCCAGTGTACACTATACATATCAGTCCTCTCCTCCATCTCTACCGCCAGTGTACACTATACATATCAGTCCTCTCCTCCATCTCTACCGCCAGTGTACACTATACATATCAGTCCTCTCTCCTCCATCTCTACCGCCAGTGTACACTATACATATCAGTCCTCTCCTCCATCTCTACCGCCAGTGTACACTATACATATCAGTCCTCTCCTCCATCTCTACCCCCAGTGTACACTATACATATCAGTCCTCTCCTCCATCTCTACCGCCAGTGTACACTATACATATCAGTCCTCTCTCCTCCATCTCTACCGCCAGTGTACACTATACATATCAGTCCTCTCTCCTCCATCTCTACCACCAGTGTACACTATACATATCAGTCCTCTCCTCCATCTCTACCGCCAGTGTACACTATACATATCAGTCCTCTCTCCTCCATCTCTACCGCCAGTGTACACTATACATATCAGTCCTCTCCTCCATCTCTACCGCCAGTGTACACTATACATATCAGTCCTCTCCTCCATCTCTACCGCCAGTGTACACTATACATATCAGTCCTCTCTCCTCCATCTCTACCGCCAGTGTACACTATACATATCAGTCCTCTCTCCTCCATCTCTACCGCCAGTGTACACTATACATATCAGTCCTCTCTCATCCATCTCTACCGCCAGTGTACACTATACATATCAGTCCTCTCCTCCATCTCTACCGCCAGTGTACACTATACATATCAGTCCTCTCTCCTCCATCTCTACCGCCAGTGTACACTATACATATCAGTCCTCTCCTCCATCTCTACCGCCAGTGTACACTATACATATCAGTCCTCTCCTCCATCTCTACCGCCAGTGTACACTATACATATCAGTCCTCTCTCCTCCATCTCTACCGCCAGTGTACACTATACATATCAGTCCTCTCCCTCCATCTCTACCGCCAGTGTACACTATACATATCAGTCCTCTCCCCTCCATCTCTACCGCCAGTGTACACTATACATATCAGTCCTCTCCTCCATCTCTACCGCCAGTGTATACTATACATATCAGTCCTCTCCTCCATCTCTACCGCCAGTGTACACTATACATATCAGTCCTCTCTCCTCCATCTCTACCACCAGTGTACACTATACATATCAGTCCTCTCTCCTCCATCTCTACCACCAGTGTACACTATACATATCAGTCCTCTCCTCCATCTCTACCACCAGTGTACACTATACATATCAGTCCTCTCTCCTCCATCTCTACCGCCAGTGTACACTATACATATCAGTCCTCTCCTCCATCTCTACCGCCAGTGTATACTATACATATCAGTCCTCTCCTCCATCTCTACCACCAGTGTACACTATACATATCAGTCCTCTCTCCTCCATCTCTACCGCCAGTGTACACTATACATATCAGTCCTCTCCTCCATCTCTACCACCAGTGTACACTATACATATCAGTCCTCTCCTCCATCTCTACCACCAGTGTACACTATACATATCAGTCCTCACCTCCATCTCTACCGCCAGTGTACACTATACATATCAGTCCTCTCCTCCATCTCTACCGCCAGTGTACACTATATATATCAGTCCTCCCCTCCAGCTCTACTGCCAGTGTACACTATACATATCAGTCCTCTCCTCCATCTCTACCGCCAGTGTACTCTATACATATCAGTCCTCTCCCCTCCATCTCTACCACCAGTGTACACTATACATATCAGTCCTCTCTCCTCCATCTCTACCACCAGTGTATACTATACATATCAGTCCTCTCCTCCATCTCTACCGCCAGTGTACACTATACATATCAGTCCTCTCCTCCATCTCTACCGCCAGTGTACACTCTACATATCAGTCCTCTCCCCTCCATCTCTACCACCATTGTACACTCTACATATCAGTCCTCTCTCCTCCATCTCTACCACCAGTGTACACTATACATATCAGTCCTCTCTCCTCCATCTCTACCGCCAGTGTACACTATACATATCAGTCCTCTCCTCCATCTCTACCGCCAGTGTATACTATACATATCAGTCCTCTCTCCTCCATCTCTACCGCCAGTGTACACTATACATATCAGTCCTCTCCTCCATCTCTACCGCCAGTGTAGAGTATACATATCAGTCCTCCCCTCCATCTCTGCCACCAATGTTATATAGATATATAGTCCTAGGAGTCCTGACAGTGTCATACACTATTGCGGTGACCAGATGGAAGGTAACGCTGCAGTTGGGATTGCGGGGTGCAGACAGCGCAGACTTGTCACGGTCTCTGGGCACGAGGGCGCAGCGCTGGTGCTGTCCCACGTTACCACCACTGGTACCGGTGATGAGGGGGCTGCACAAATGTTGGTGGTGATTGTTCCCCCGGGGCGCTTCCCCTATACTGTGCCGACTGGTGGTGTTTGGGGCGCCCTGATGTTGTCGGTGCAGAGTCAGACACAGAAACGGTTGTAAAGTTGAACTTTTACTTCCATGGGTGTGGAGGCACAAATGCTTAAACAGTTTCTTCAATACAAAACAACGGGGTACGCCTGGTGACACAGCAAAGTCCTGGGGTGCAGGGTAGACTTGATGAAAGGTGTTCCTAGCCCCTTATACTTCAGTGTTACAGCCCTAAGGTGCGTCTGGGCTCCTATTTGGCACATAGGAGGATGCCCACCATGATACTAGTACATAATATTCCCCACTCACGTTATGTGGTCCTGATAGCTCAGAGTTTCGGGGTACAATAGTCAGGGTGGCAGGATATTCCACAGGTCTGGCCTTGGCCCCTGGATCCTGTGATACTTGCTATGGAGCACGTGTTCCAGAATGTTCTCTCCACAGTCTCAGGCTGACAAGATAATGATGCTTGACTTCCTTCAGGGCGATGGCTAGGCAGACAGGGGACAGGATCTTCTGAATAGCTGGAGTATGTCAGCTCTCCAACCTTCCTGGGCCTGTCTAGGACTTGAGATTTCTGCACTAAACTCACTGCTTTCTTCACAGGACATCACACTTATCTCCTCACCTCCTCCTCCTAACACTCCACACTTCTAACTCCTCACACGCAGGACCTTCCTGCAGGGGTGTTACCATGGGGACCCAGTGATCAGCTGACTCCTCCCCTTTTCCCAGGCAATGTCCTCCCATTGGACATTTGGTTACTATTCAATCCTATGGGAGGTGTAATGCATGTGTGAGGCTCACTAGGTGGCGCTGTGTTGTGTGACACTCAGGACCCCCTGCTATGTCACACAGGCTATGAAGCAACAGGAAATAATACAATGCACAGAGATCACCCTCAGCCCAGCCATAGCCAGCTCGGGGATGCCACATACTCCCCCTCTTTCACTGAGCCGACCTCGGCGACGGGCTGGGGTGAAGGTGAGAAATGTAACATAACGTTAATAAATACGAATAAAGTGCAAATGTCACTAACAGTTTAGAAAAATATAATTCCTAGAAACTTGAGGTAAGACCTCCCGGCATAGTCCTGGAATGTCCATGAGAAGTCTGAAGGGTAACGGAGAGATAATTAAACTCAGACTTATGGAACCTTTTGGCGGTACCATCAGACAGTCCATATAGAAACAACAGTAGTGCAAATGGGTCCAGAGGCTCTCTGGCACAAATTTCGTGAGTGTCCATTATCATGAGAGTCTCTCTGAGAAACAATAAACAGTCCTTTCTGTAAGGAAGAGTAGGCACTCTAGCACCAATGTCCATACCGCAATGGGGTAACAGAACTTCCTTGGCTCGGTGAGCCAGGCACTATGGCTTGGATTGTTGCATATAAATGTAAATACTATATTACATGGCAAGATATTATATATATACTGTATATACACACAGGAAAAACATTAATGTAATCAGAGCAGGAATAACATATATACAGAAGCAGAGACAGTTAACCTCTTTTACCCAAGGACAGCCATGGCATCACTATAGCGTGTTGGAGGTATGCCTTTTGTGGTACGCTCAGAACGCCTAAGTGGAACAAGATTTGAATCAGGAACAGAGTCACTGAAATCAATTAAATCATCTGTCGAAGGGTTCTCTTGCACTAGAGCAATTGGTGGATAACAGCTAAATGGTAGTAGTTTAGGCGCCCACATAAGCTCAGTTAACGTTGGGGGTCTCTCTTTCGCTTCAGAAGGTGACAAGATCTCTGTACTCGTTGTCTCAGCTGGGGGCACCTCTGTGGGTAGTCCTTCTTTAAGGCACAGCTTCAGACGGTTTCGGTGTACTACTTGGGGCTGTCTCCCAGGTTTAGAGATCTCATACACGTCGGATTCAGGATATGGTATGGAGATGACACTGTATGGTTCTTTCTCCCAGAATGGATCCAATTTCCCATTCCGATGGTTATTCCTTAACCATACACGGTCGCCAACTTTCAGGGGCGCTGCATGGGCGCGATGGTTGTAATCCTCCTGTTGTCTCCTACGAACCTCATCCATGCGCGTTTCAACTATCTCTTTAGCTTCCTTCATACGTCGGCGGTGTTCAACAACCCAGTCTGTTATGGGTAGTGGATTGATGATGTCAGGGACCTTCACACCAAGGGTTAAATCTGAAGGAAGTTGACCTTGTCTTCCAAACATTAGATAAAATGGTGCGTATCCCGTAGATGTTTGGGGTGTGTTGTTGTAAATATAGGCCAAGTCCTTGATACGCTCAGGCCACTCAACACCAGGTGTAACTGCGGCTGTTCTTAGCATGCCGATGATCACTTGATTTGCCTTCTCGCACATACCATTCCCTTGAGGGTGATACGCTGTGGTTCGCAACTTCTTGCAGTCTTGGAACTGACACAGCTCACGGAACAATTGGGATTCAAACGCCGATCCACGGTCGGTGAGGATATGCTCAGGACAACCGTAATGGCGGACAAACTCTGCGTAGAAGGTCTCAGCCGTAGTTCTTGCTGTAAGATCTCTGACAGGCACGATGACAAGGAACTTGGAGTAATGATCCACCATTGTCAGAGCGTAGCTGTAGCCGGAACGTGTGGGACCCAACTTCACATGGTCCAGAGCAACAATTTCACACGGCTTTTGAGTCTTAATTGGATGTAGAGGGGCCTTCTGATCTCTTCGACCTTCCTTGGTGATACTACAGGCGGGACACTCTCGGCACCAACTCTCAATGTCACTCCTCATCCCAACCCAATAGAAGCGACGACGGATGGTAGCTTCGGTCTTTTGTACCCCGAAGTGACCGGATCTGTCATGATACGCCTCAAGTATCATCTGTGCGTCTCTTCTTGGTACGAGGATCTGATGAAGCCTTTCACCTGTGACAGGATCAAGAGTGTTTCTAAGTAGAAGGCCTCGTTGGACAAACAGGCGCTTCCTCTGTCGCCAAAGGCGTTTTAATTCCACGTCATGAAGACCTCTCTTTACACGGGTTGGTATTCTTCCTGTAAGCAGGAAATCTGACAATTCTCCTAAAACTCTGCTCTCTTCTTGGAACGTTTTCCACAGAGATGGCTCCTGGAGGGATTCGGCAGCTGTTTTCGCCAGAGATTCTCCTTCTACAGGGACACCAATAGCAACCTGTTGGGCAAACTTGTTGTAGAATGGTGGCATCTCCACCTCTTCCCAGATGTCTTCTCGGGGTGGTTCTTCTCCCACAGGCAACCTTGAGAGTGCATCAGCGTTAGCGTTGGACTTGCCACTGCGATACTTGACAGAGAACTTGTAATTCGCGAGTCTTGAGGCCCACCGTTGTTCAAGGGCTCCCAGTCGAGCAGTGTCCAGATGCGCCAACGGATTGTTATCTGTGTACACGGTAAAGGGTGTGGCAGCCAGGTAGTCTTTAAACTTCTCTGTCACGGCCCAGACAAGCGCCAGAAGTTCGAGTTTGAAAGAACTATAGTTCTGGTCGTTCTTCTCCGCGCCTCTCAGACTCCTGCTGGCGTAGGCGATGACTCGCTCTTTGTTGTCCTGAACCTGGGACAACACTGCACCCAAACCTTGGTGACTTGCATCTGTGTACAAGCGGAATGGCTGACTGTAGTCGGGATAGGCTAGAATTGGTGGTTGCGTCAGAAGTGCTTTAAGCGCTTGAAAGGCTTCCTCTTGACGCGCTGTCCAGTCTACCGGAAGCTTTCGGTTGTAGTTTTCTCTGGGACAACCGCGCAACAACTCGTTCAGAGGCTCGGCTACTTGGGCGAAGTGTGGTATGAAACGCCGGTAGTAACCTGTGAATCCAAGGAAGCTTCGGACTTCTTTGACGGTAGTTGGTCTTCGCCAGTTCTGGACTGCAGTGATCTTTTCAGGATCAGGTTGGACGCCTTGTGCGCTCACGACATGCCCAAGGTAGTGAACTTGGGATTTCAACAGGTAGCACTTGGAGGGCTTCACCTTTAGGCCGTGCTGTATAAGTACCTTGAATACCTCGGACAGGTGACGAAGGTGTTCTTGGTATGTCCGGGAGAATACAATAACATCGTCCAGGTACAGTAGCACACTCTGGAAATTCTCATGGCCGAGGCACCTCTCCATAAGCCTTTGGAATGTGGCTGGGGCATTACATAGCCCAAATGGCATACTATTGAATTCAAAGAGTCCCATCGGGGTCGTAAACGCAGTCTTTTCACGATCTTCAGGCGCCATAGGGACTTGCCAGTATCCACTGGTTAAGTCCAGGGTCGAGAAACAGGTAGCTGATCCCAAAGCCGTTAGAGATTCCTCAATCCGGGGCAATGGGTATGCGTCTTTGTGCGTGACGTTGTTGAGTTTACGATAGTCCACACAAAATCGTAGGGTTCCGTCTTTCTTCTTGACAAGGACTAGCGGGGCTGCCCAGGGGCTGTTACTCTCCCGGATGACATCAGCATCTCGCATCTCTTGGATCAACTTTTTCACCGGTTGGTACATCGCTGGTGGTATTGGACGGTGACGCTCCTTGATTGGATGGTGGTTGCCAGTCAGAATGCGATGTTGTATGGTCGTGGTCTTACCAAAGTCCAATGGGTGTTTGCTGAATGCCTGTTGGTAACGCTTGGCCACATTGCGAACCCCATTGATGTGCTCTATAGGGGTATTGGCGTCTCCCACGTTCAATTCATCCCACCAGGACTTCGTGGCTCCATTTTGAATGTTCTCAGCAGCTTGGGTGGAACGCTGTGTGGCGGTAGAATCACCAGAGAGAATGTCTTCTGGTGCTAACCGGTGTAGCAGGGCCACAGAGTGGAACTTGTGGAGGTTCACGGGAGCATCGCCCAAGTTGACTAAGCGGACAGGAACACGTCCATTGGAAACTGTGACAAGGCTGCGGGCAGCCATGACAAGTGGTTGGCCATCTATCTGTATGGGTTGTAGCAAGGCCTCGTAGTCCTGATTTTCTATGCCCGGACGGGCACGGCACCACACCATAGTTTCTGTTCCAGGCTGTAGGGTTACTGGACGGGTATCTTGGATCCGGACTCGACCAATTTCACCTTGTTTGTTGGCGAACTTGTGCTGGGCATTGAGTACATGAATGGCCCGCTGAATGGTCTGCTGGTCACTGGGAGAAGCTGTAAGGAGAGAGGCATGCAAGGCATCCAACACTTCTGCAAAGCAATGGCGTAAAACATTCATGCCTAATATTACAACTGCAAACCTATCATCCTCTACATCAGTGACAATTACACCCTGTCTAGGCAGTTTCAAGTCCCCAATCTGGATAGTGGGTTCCCAATAACCCTGCTGTGGTATGGGCTGTCCATTGCTGGCACACAGATTTATCCATGTGTCAGGTGTTCTATTCAACACACCTAAATCCCAATGTTCAAGGAACACCTGCTTGCGCAGGGTTGTTACCTGAGATCCAGTGTCCACCAACGCTGTCAGAGGGACGCCGTTCACCCGGATTGTGATGTGTGGGCAGGCTGAGACGAAGCGTGACAATGGCACTGAAGATTCACCTGGGCCCTTCTTCTTTCCTCCCGAGGGGCGGCCCGCTGCCTCGGGGGTGGCCCGTTTAACTGAAAACACTGAGGCCTGGTGTGTCCATATCTATGGCAATAGCTACAGTATGGCCTCTCACTCTGCGGAGGTTTCACTGAAGACGGACGTCTGGGCGGCGACTCAGGTGAGATGTTGAGACTTCGCAAAGGATCACTGGACGATGAAGACGGCTGGGTCAGACGATCTAGACGGACGGTGATCTGTTCCATGGCACGGGTCAGATGATCCACTCGGGCCAGAAGGTCATCTCTGGAGTCTGCTGGTGTAGTCTGCGCAGTTTGGGCAGCAGGTGAGGTACCCAGAGGTAGTGACAGGACAACTGGAGCAATGCTTGTTGAGGGTCCAGGTGAGGGAGCACAGATGACTGGGCTCGGCTGGGGCTGCTCCTGTCCCAAGACCTGAATGGCAAGGGCCTTGAAGTCAGCAAACGTGATGCTGGGATGTTGTGCAGCAAGCATTCGCAACTGACTCTGGAGCAATGTGGTACCCGCCCCGTCTATGAAGCGGTCAAGCAAGATTTTATCAGAGTCCACATTTTCACGTGGATCCACTTGCACCACAGCTCTGAACGCCTCTTGGAGGGATAAAGCATAGTCCCGCAGGGTCTCACCAGGTAGTTGTCGTCTGGAAAAGAAGTACATCTTTACCTCGGAGACAGATCGCACGTCAAAGTTCACCTGGAGTTTGTCCAGAATTTGCCCAGGGGTTCTTTTGTCAGAGGCAGGCCAGGATTTGACCTCCCTAGCTGCAGCACCCTCAAGCTGGCCCAGCAGGATCTGTATCTGCTGTTCTGTATTCAGAGGATAGAACTGGAAGAGAGACAGCATCTTCTCACGAAAGTCCCTGAGGGTATGCGCCTCCCCTTTGTAGCGCGGCAGCCATGGTGCGCCAGGGTAAAATGGCATGGAGAATGGTAGGCTGCTCGCCATGGGCACTGCTGGATCACTAGAAACAGATGGCACAATGTCACTTTGCTCAGTCATGTTGTTTGCAGGTATGACTGAAATTAGGTCGCCGTCTCTTTAAGAAACTCAACTGCTTGCTGGCAGGGAATGGAGACTACAACTTGGAATGCTGTCCCTTTAAGAATGCTGTAGCTATTAACAGAGTCACTGTGATGCAGGCTGACGGTGTGCTCCCCCTCTTTAATGGTGGCACTCCCCACGGACACTGTACACGGAAAACACTCGCTGGGGCCGAGGGAGGACTGAAGACAAGGACAGGGAGGCACAGTACTCACTGACAGCAACTGCAGCGTGGACCAGAGATCAGCGGTGCACAGCAGGGACGGTGATGCGGCACCGGAGAGTCAGAAATGGCGCTGGCACGTTCGCCTTTCACTTTCTTGTATGGGTGCGCTGGAGCATTGCGCTCAGCATTCTGGGCTCTCCTAAGATGGCGGCAGATGGGTCTCCTGGCCTCATGGGCAGTGCTAAAAATCTCCCGCACTTTTGCAAGGTACAGTTAACCCTTTGTGGGCGTTCTTACACAGCGATGTGGCGCAGCAAACAAGTCCTGGGCGTTTTAACTCTTCCAGGGCTGTAACACACTGAGAGGACAGTCTTTAGGGCTCACTTCAGGGGTATAGGGCTCCCCCTCTTTGTTGCAAGCACTCTCAGGGAATAAACTTGATCTTAGCAAAGTCCACAATAAAGACCGATGCTCTGGAGACAATTTGGCGCACTTTTCGTGGCGACTTTCTCAAAATGGCACACACCCGTATCCTGTTCGTGACGCCAGTTTTTCTTGCGGTGACCAGATGGAAGGTAACGCTGCAGTTGGGATTGCGGGGTGCAAACAGCGCAGACTTGTCACGGTCTCTGGGCACGAGGGCGCACGCTGGTGCTGTCCCACGTTACCACCACTGGTACCGGTGATGAGGGGGCTGCACAAATGTTGGTGGTGATTGTTCCCCCGGGGCGCTTCCCCTATACTGTGCCGACTGGTGGTGTTTGGGGCGCCCTGATGTTGTCGGTGCAGAGTCAGACACAGAAACGGTTGTAAAGTTGAACTTTTACTTCCATGGGTGTGGAGGCACAAATGCTTAAACAGTTTCTTCAATACAAAACAACGGGGTACGCCTGGTGACACAGCAAAGTCCTGGGGTGCAGGGTAGACTTGATGAAAGGTGTTCCTAGCCCCTTATACTTCAGTGTTACAGCCCTAAGGTGCATCTGGGCTCCTATTTGGCACATAGGAGGATGCCCACCATGATACTAGTACATAATATTCCCCACTCACGTTATGTGGTCCTGATAGCTCAGAGTTTCGGGGTACAATAGTCAGGGTGGCAGGATATTCCACAGGTCTGGCCTTGGCCCCTGGATCCTGTGATACTTGCTATGGAGCACGTGTTCCAGAATGTTCTCTCCACAGTCTCATGCTGACAAGATAATGATGCTTGACTTCCTTCAGGGCGATGGCTAGGCAGACAGGGGACAGGATCTTCTGAATAGCTGGAGTATGTCAGCTCTCCAACCTTCCTGGGCCTGTCTAGGACTTGAGATTCCTGCACTAAACTCACTGCTTTCTTCACAGGACATCACACTTATCTCCTCACCTCCTCCTCCTAACACTCCACACTTCTCACTCCTCACACGCAGGACCTTCCTGCAGGGGTGTTACCATGGGGACCCAGTGATCAGCTGACTCCTCCCCTTTTCCCAGGCGATGTCCTCCCATTGGACATTTGGTTACTATTCAATCCTATGGGAGGTGTAATGCATGTGTGAGGCTCACTAGGTGGCGCTGTGTTGTGTGAGACTCAGGACCCCCTGCTATGTCACACAGGCTATGAAGCAACAGGAAATAATACAATGCACAGAGATCACCCTCAGCCCAGCCATAGCCAGCTCGGGGATGCCACACTATGTATTATAGATATATAGTCCTAGGAGCCCTGACAGTGTCATACACTATGTATTATAGATATATAGTCCTAGGAGCCCTGACAGTGTCATACACTATGTATTATAGATATATAGTCCTAGGAGCCCTGACAGTGTCATACACTATGTATTATAGATATATAGTCCTAGGAGCCCTGACAGTGTCATACACTATGTATTATAGATATATAGTCCTAGGAGCCCTGACAGTGTCATACACTATGTATTATAGATATATAGTCCTAGGAGCCCTGACAGTGTCATACACTATGTATTATAGATATATAGTCCTAGGAGTCCTGATAGTGTCATACACTATGTATTATAGATATATAGTCCTAGGAGCCCTGACAGTGTCATACACTATGTATTATAGATATATAGTCCTAGGAGTCCTGATAGTGTCATACACTATGTATTATAGATATATAGTCCTAGGAGTCCTGACATTGTCATACACTATGTATTATAGATATATAGTGCTAGGAGCCCTGACAGTGTCATACACTATGTATTATAGATATATAGTGCTAGGAGCCCTGACAGTGTCATACACTATGTATTATAGATATATAGTCCTAGGAGCCCTGACAGTGTCATACACTATGTATTATAGATATATAGTCCTAGGATCCCTGACAGTGTCATACACTATGTATTATAGATATATAGTCCTAGGAGTCCTGACAGTGTCATACACTATGTATAGAACTGTCATTCTGCTGGTGGTGGGGACCTTAGGATGGGGTGATATTTGCTGTCTCTAGCTGTTCAGAACTCTCCTGCTCATGGCTGAGAGGTCACACATACCGCCTCTAGTTGTCCAGGACTCTCCTGCTCCTGGTGGGGCAGATCTCAGGCTGAGATCACACATACCGCCTCTAGTTGTCCAGGACTCTCCTGCTCCTGGTGGGGATGGTCTCAGGCTGGGGTCACGCATACCACCTCTAGTTGTCCAGGACTCTCCTGCTCCTGGTGGGGATGGTCTCAGGCTGAGGTCACACATACCGCCTCTAGTTTCCAGGACTCTCCTGCTCCTGGTGGGGATGGTCTCAGGCTGGGGTCACGCATACCGCCTCTAGTTGTCCAGGACTCTCCTGCTCCTGGTGGGGCTGATCTCAGGCTGAGGTCACACATACCTCCTCTAGTTGTCCAGGACTCTCCTGCTCCTGGTGGGGATGGTCTCAGGCTGGGGTCACGCATACCACCTCTAGTTGTCCAGGACTCTCCTGCTCCTGGTGGGGATGGTCTCAGGCTGAGGTCACACATACCACCTCTAGTTGTCCAGGACTCTCCTGCTCCTGGTGGGGCTGAGGTCACACATACCGCCTCTAGTTGTCCAGGACTCTCCTGCTCCTGGTGGGGATGGTCTCAGGCTGAGGTCACACATACCACCTCTAGTTGTCCAGGACTCTCCTGCTCCTGGTGGGGCTGAGGTCACACATACCGCCTCTAGTTGTCCAGGACTCTCCTGCTCCTGGTGGGGCTGATCTCAGGCTGAGGTCACGCATACCGCCTCTAGTTGTCCAGGACTCTCCTGCTCCTGGTGGGGATGGTCTCAGGCTGGGGTCACGCATACCGCCTCTAGTTGTCCAGGACTCTCCTGCTCCTGGTGGGGATGGTCTCAGGCTGGGGTCACGCATACCGCCTCTAGTTGTCCAGGACTCTCCTGCTCCTGGTGGGGATGGTCTCAGGCTGGGGTCACGCATACCGCCTCTAGTTGTCCAGGACTCTCCTGCTCCTGCTGGGGCTCATCTCAGGCTGAGGTCACACATACCGCCTCTAGTTGTCCAGGACTCTCCTGCTCCTGGTGGGGCTGATCTCAGGCTGAGGTCACACATACCGCCTCTAGTTGTCCAGGACTCGCCTGCTCCTGGTGGGGATGGTCTCAGGCTGAGGTCACACATACCGCCTCTAGTTGTCCAGGACTCTCCTGCTCCTGGTGGGGCTGATCTCAGGCTGAGGTCACACATACCGCCTCTAGTTGTCCAGGACTCTCCTGCTCCTGGTGGGGCAGATCTCAGGCTGAGGTCACAAATACCGCCTCTAGTTGTCCAGGACTCTCCTGCTCCTGGTGGGGATGGTCTCAGGCTGGGGTCACGCATACCGCCTCTAGTTGTCCAGGACTCTCCTGCTCCTGGTGGGGCTGATCTCAGGCTGGGGTCACGCATACCACCTCTAGTTGTCCAGGACTCTCCTGCTCCTGGTGGGGCTGAGGTCACACATACCGCCTCTAGTTGTCCAGGACTCTCCTGCTCCTGGTGGGGATGGTCTCAGGCTGGGGTCACGCATACCGCCTCTAGTTGTCCAGGACTCTCCTGCTCCTGGTGGGGATGGTCTCAGGCTGGGGTCACGCATACCGCCTCTAGTTGTCCAGGACTCTCCTGCTCCTGGTGGGGCTCATCTCAGGCTGAGGTCACACATACCGCCTCTAGTTGTCCAGGACTCTCCTGCTCCTGGTGGGGCTGATCTCAGGCTGAGGTCACACATACCGCCTCTAGTTGTCCAGGACTCTCCTGCTCCTGGTGGGGCAGATCTCAGGCTGAGGTCACACATACCGCCTCTAGTTGTCCAGGACTCTCCTGCTCCTGGTGGGGATGGTCTCAGGCTGGGGTCACGCATACTGCCTCTAGTTGTCCAGGACTCTCCTGCTCCTGGTGGGGCTGATCTCAGGCTGGGGTCACGCATACCACCTCTAGTTGTCCAGGACTCTCCTGCTCCTGGTGGGGATGGTCTCAGACTGAGGTCACACATACCGCCTCTAGTTGTCCAGGACTCTCCTGCTCCTGGTGGGGATGGTCTCAGGCTGGGGTCACGCATACCGCTTCTAGTTGTCCAGGACTCTCCTGCTCCTGGTGGGGCTGATCTCAGGCTGGGGTCACGCATACCACCTCTAGTTGTCCAGGACTCTCCTGCTCCTGGTGGGGCTGATCTCAGGCTGATGTCACACATACCGCCTCTAGTTGTCCAGGACTCTCCTGCTCCTAGTGGGGATGGTCTCAGGCTGAGGTCACACATACCGCCTCTAGTTGTCCAGGACTCTCCTGCTCTTGGTGGGGCAAATCTCAGGCTGAGGTCACACATACCACCTCTAGTTGTCCAGGACTCTCCTGCTCTTGGTGGGGCAGATCTCAGGCTGAGGTCACACATACCGCCTCTAGTTGTCCAGGACTCTCCTGCTCCTGGTGGGGATGGTCTCAGGCTCAGACTTTCTGTCTTTGTGGGTAAATCTTGTAAAACTTTGCTTGTATTTCTGTGATGTGAGCGGAATCATTTCCATGGTTGGGTCCTTCAGCCTGACGTGGACGTTGGGATGGACGAGGTCCTGTGAGGGCGATGAGACTTGTCAGTAATTATGGGGATAATTAGCATCTCTGACCCTCGGTGCTAATCAGCGGCGCCCTCTCCAGTAATCAGGCGGCCGGCTGAATAGGTCTAATCAGAAGCAGGAAGACTCCAATCAGCAGTGTGAGGGGCGCAGTGCCCTACAATTAACACCTGCACTGCCAGTACACCAACATAGTATGGGGTCACAATAGTGTCGTAGCCACCAACAGACTGGAGACTAAAGGTAATGACACCTTATCTTTAGCCCTAGCAATGCCATCGCCAACACCACCCCTGGGGCAGTTACTGAGGGCAAGCTCTGAATCTGTAGGGTCAGGATGACTGTAGCTGGTGCATCATGGGATATCACTAGGAGTAAAAGCTGACAATCTAATCTCCCTATATCACACATCATGTATCACTCCCATCATCCTTGACCCCAGGAGCTGACAATCTAATCTCCCTATATCACACATCATGTATCACTCCCATCATCCCTGACCCCAGGAGCTGACAATCTAATCTCTCTATATCACACACCATGTATCACTCCCATCATCCCTGACCTCAGGAGCTGACAATCTAATCTCTCTATATCACACACCATGTATCACTCCCATCATCCCTGACCCCAGGAGCTGACAATCTAATCTCTCTATATCACACACAGTGTATCACTCCCATCATCCCTGACCCCAGGAGCTGACAATCTAATCTCTCTATATCACACACCATGTATCACTCCCATCATCCCTGACCCCAATAGCTGACAATCTAATCTCCCTATATCACACACCATGTATCACTCCCATCATCCCTGACCCCAGGAGCTGACAATCTAATCTCCCTATATCACACACCATGTATCACTCCCATCATCCCTGACCCCAGGAGCTGACAATCTAATCTCTCTATATCACACACCATGTATCACTCCCATCATCCCTGACCTCAGGAGCTGACAATCTAATCTCTCTATATCACACACCATATATCACTCCCATCATCCCTGACCCCAGGAGCTGACAATCTAATCTCTCTATATCACACACCATGTATCACTCCCATCATCCCTGACCCCAGGAGCTGACAATCTAATCTCTCTATATCACACACCATGTATCACTCCCATCATCCCTGACCCCAGGAGCTGACAATCTAATCTCTCTATATCACACACCATGTATCACTCCCATCATCCCTGACCTCAGGAGCTGACAATCTAATCTCTCTATATCACACACCATGTATCACTCCCATCATCCCTGACCCCAGGAGCTGACAATCTAATCTCCGTATATCACATACCATGTATCACTCCCATCATCCCTGACCCAGGAGCTGACAATCTAATCTCCCTATATCACACACCATGTATCACTCCCATCATCCCTGACCCCAGGAGCTGACAATCTAATCTCTATATCACACACAATGTATCACTCCCATCATCCCTGACCCCAGGAGCTGACAATCTAATCTCCCTATATCACACACCATGTATCACTCCCATCATCCCTGACCCCAGGAGATGACAATCTAATCTCCCTATATCACACACCATGTATCACTCCCATCATCCCTGACCCCAGGAGCTGACAATCTAATCTCCCTATATCACACACACAATGTATCACTCCCATCATCCCTGACCCCAGGAGCTGACAATCTAATCTCTATATCACACACCATGTATCACTCCCATCATCCCTGACCCCAGGAGCTGACAATCTAATCTCCCTATATCACACACCATGTATCACTCCCATCATCCCTGACCCCAGGAGCTGACAATCTAATCTCCCTATATCACACACCATGTATCACTCCCATCATCCCTGACCCCAGGAGCTGACAATCTAATCTCTATATCACACACCATGTATCACTCCCATCATCCCTGACCCCAGGAGCTGACAATCTAATCTCTCTATATCACACACCATGTATCACTCCCATCATCCCTGACCCCAGGAGCTGACAATCTAATCTCTATATCACACACCATGTATCACTCCCATCATCCCTGGCCCCAGGAGCTGACAATCTAATCTCCCTATATCACACACAATGTATCACTCCCATCATCCCTGACCCCAGGAGCTGACAATCTAATCTCTCTATATCACACACCATGTATCACTCCCATCATCCCTGACCCCAGGAGCTGACAATCTAATCTCTATATCACACACCATGTATCACTCCCATCATCCCTGACCCCAGGAGCTGACAATCTAATCTCTATATCACACACCATGTATCACTCCCATCATCCCTGACCCCAGGAGCTGACAATCTAATCTCTATATCACACACCATGTATCACTCCCATCATCCCTGACCCCAGGAGCTGACAATCTAATCTCTATATCACACACCATGTATCACTCCCATCATCCCTGACCCCAGGAGCTGACAATCTAATCTCTCTATATCACACACCATGTATCACTCCCATCATCCCTGACCCCAGGAGCTGACAATCTAATCTCCCTATATCACACACCATGTATCACTCCTATCATCCCTGACCCCAGGAGCTGACAATCTAATCTCTCTATATCACACACCATGTATCACTCCCATCATCCCTGACCCCAGGAGCTGACAATCTAATCTCCCTATATCACACACAATGTATCACTCCCATCATCCCTGACCCCAGGAGCTGACAATCTAATCTCTCTATATCACACACCATGTATCACTCCCATCATCCCTGACCCCAGGAGCCGACAATCTAATCTCTCTATATCACACACAATGTATCACTCCCATCATCCCTGACCCCAGGAGCTGACAATCTAATCTCTCTATATCACACATCATGTATCACTCCCATCATCCCTGATCCCAGGAGCTGACAATCTAATCTCTATATCACACACCATGTATCACTCCCATCATCCCTGACCCCAGGAGCTGACAATCTAATCTCCCTATATCACACACCATGTATCACTCCCATCATCCCTGACCCCAGGAGCTGACAATCTAATCTCCCTATATTACACACCATGTATCACTCCCATCATCCCTGACCCCAGGAGCTGACAATCTAATCTCCCTATATCACACACCATGTATCACTCCCATCATCCCTGACCCCAGGAGCTGACAATCTAATCTCCCTATATCACACACCATGTATCACTCCCATCATCCCTGACCCCAGGAGCTGACAATCTAATCTCCCTATATCACACACCATGTATCACTCCCATCATCCCTGACCCCAGGAGCTGACAATCTAATCTCTCTATATCACACACCATGTATCACTCCCATCATCCCTGACCCCAGGAGCTGACAATCTAATCTCTATATCACACACCATGTATCACTCCCATCATCCCTGACCCCAGGAGCTGACAATCTAATCTCTATATCACACACCATGTATCACTCCCATCATCCCTGGCCCCAGGAGCTGACAATCTAATCTCCCTATATCACATACAAAATGTATCACTCCCATCATCCCTGACCCCAGGAGCTGACAATCTAATCTCTATATCACACACCATGTATCACTCCCATCATCCCTGACCCCAGGAGCTGACAATCTAATCTCTCTATATCACACACCATGTATCACTCCCATCATCCCTGACCCCAGGAGCTGACAATCTAATCTCTATATCACACACCATGTATCACTCCCATCATCCCTGACCCCAGGAGCTGACAATCTAATCTCCCTATATCACACACACAATGTATCACTCCCATCATCCCTGACCCCAGGAGCTGACAATCTAATCCCCCTATATCACACACCATGTATCACTCCCATCATCCCTGACCCCAGGAGCTGACAATCTAATCTCCCTATATCACACACCATGTATCACTCCCATCATCCTGACCCCAGGAGCTGACAATCTAATCTCTATATCACACACCATGTATCACTCCCATCATCCCTGACCCCAGGAGCTGACAATCTAATCTCCTATATCACACACAATGTATCACTCCCATCATCCCTGACCCCAGGAGCTGACAATCTAATCTCCCTATATCACACTCCATGTATCACTCCCATCATCCCTGACCCCAGGAGCTGACAATCTAATCTCCCTATATCACACACACAATGTATCACTCCCATCATCCCTGACCCCAGGAGCTGACAATCTAATCTCCCTATATCACATACAAAATGTATCACTCCCATCATCCCTGACCCCAGGAGCTGACAATCTAATCTCTATATCACACACCATGTATCACTCCCATCATCCCTGACCCCAGGAGCTGACAATCTAATCTCCCTATATCACACACCATGTATCACTCCCATCATCCCTGACCCCAGGAGCTGACAATCTAATCTCCCTATATCACACACCATGTATCACTCCCATCATCCCTGACCCCAGGAGCTGACAATCTAATCTCTCTATATCACACACAATGTATCACTCCCATCATCCCTGACCCCAGGAGCTGACAATCTAATCCCCCTATATCACACACCATGTATCACTCCCATCATCCCTGACCCCAGGAGCTGACAATCTAATCTCCCTATATCACACACCATGTATCACTCCCATCATCCCTGACCTCAGGAGCTGACAATCTAATCTCCCTATATCACACACACAATGTATCACTCCCATCATCCCTGACCCCAGGAGCTGACAATCTAATCTCTCTATATCACACACCATGTATCACTCCCATCATCCCTGACCCCAGGAGCTGACAATCTAATCTCCCTATATCACACACCATGTATCACTCCCATCATCTCTGACCCCAGGAGCTGACAATCTAATCTCCTATATCACACACAATGTATCACTCCCATCATCCCTGACCCCAGGAGCTGACAATCTTTGCATTTCCACTCCGCTGATCATAGATGGTGTGGCTCCTCCCTTACTGACGGTTACATCCCTGTAGTCACTGATCCTGTCCACTAGAGGCCTCCTCCTCCTTTCCTCCTCCTCCTTCTCCTCCTCTTCCCTCTCCCTCTCCTCCGTCTCCTCCTTCTCCTCTGCCTTCTCCTCCTCCTCCTTCTCCTCCTCTTCCCTCTCCCTCTCCTCCGTCTCCTCCTTCTCCTCTGCCTTCTCTTCCTCCTCTTCCTTCTCCTCCTCCTCCTTCTCCTTCTCCTCCGGCTCCTCCTCCTCCTCCTCCTCTCCATGGCCTGGGTTATCTCCCATCACTGACTTCTGCTGTAGTTTCTGCCTCTGTCTCTGCTCCCCTCTTATGCTCCATTTCTCTACCTCTGTACAAAAAGGGGGTATCTCAGCCAAGCATTGGGTACCTCTGCCAACTAGGGGGTATCTCTCTGCTGAGCAGGGGGTATCTGAGCCAGCTAGGGGGTATCTCTCTGCTGAGCAGGGGGTATCTGAGCCAACTAGGGGGTATGTCTCTGCTGAGCAGGGGGTATCTGAGCCATCTAGGGGTTATCTGAGCCAACTAGGGGGTATCTCTCTGCTGAGCAGGGGGTATCTGAGACAACTAGGGGGTATCTGAGCCAGCTAGGGGGTATCTCTCTGCGGAGCAGGGGGTATTTGAGCCAAGTAGGGGTATCTCAGCCAAGCATTGGGTACCTCTGCCAACTAGGGGGTTTCTCTGCTGAACAGGGGGTATCTGAGCCAGCTAGGGGGTATCTCTCTGCTGAGCAGGGGGTATCTGAGCCAGCTAGGGGGTATCTCAGCCAAGCATTGGGTACCTCTGCCAACTAGGGGGTATCTCTCTGCTGAGCAGGGGGTATCTGAGCCAGCTAGGGGGTATCTCTCTGCTGAGCAGGGGGTATCTGAGCCAACTAGGGGGTATCTCTCTGCTGAGCAGGGGGTATCTGAGCCAGCTAGGGGGTATCTCTCTGCTGAGCAGGGGGTATCTGAGCCAACTAGGGGGTATCTCTCTGCTGAGCAGGGGGTATCTGAGGCAGCTAGGGGGTATCTCTCTGCTGAGCAGGGGGTATCTGAGCCAGCTAGGGGGTATCTCTCTGCTGAGCAGGGGGTATCTGAGCCAGCTAGGGGGTATCTGAGGCAGCTAGGGGGTATCTCTCTGCTGAGCAGGGGGTATCTGAGCCAAGTAGGGGTATCTCAGCCAAGCATTGGGTACCTCTGCCAACTAGGGGGTATCTCTCTGCTGAACAGGGAGTATCTGAGCCATCTAGGGGGTATCTGAGCCAGCTAGGGGGTATCTCTCTGCTGAACAGGGAGTATCTGAGCCATCTAGGGGGTATCTGAGCCAGCTAGGGGGTATCTCTCTGCTGAGCAGGGGGTATCTGAGCCAAGTAGGGGTATCTCAGCCAAGCATTGGGTACCTCTGCCAACTAGGGGGTTTCTCTGCTGAACAGGGGGTATCTGAGCCAGCTAGGGGGTATCTGAGCCATCTAGGGGGTATCTGAGCCAGCTAGGGGGTATGTCTCTGCTGAGCAGGGGGAATCTGAGCCATCTAGGGGGTATCTGAGGCAGCTAGGGGGTATCTCTCTGCTGAACAGGGGGTATCTGAGCCAGCTAGGGGGTATCTGAGCCAGCTAGGGGGTATCTCTCTGCTGAACAGGGGGTATCTGAGCCAAGTAGGGGTATCTCAGCCAAGCATTGAGTACCTCTGCCAACTAGGGGGTATCTCTCTGCTGAACAGGGAGTATCTGAGCCATCTAGGGGGTATCTGAGCCAGCTAGGGGGTATCTTTCTGCTGAGCAGGGGGTATCTGAGCCATCTAGGGGGTATCTGAGCCAGCTAGAGGGTATCTCTCTGCTGAGCAGGGGGTATCTGAGCCAAGTAGGGGTATCTCAGCCAAGCATTGGGTACCTCTGCCAACTAGGGGGTTTCTCTGCTGAGCAGGGAGTATCTGAGCCAACTAGGGGGTATCTCTCTGCTGAGCAGGGGGTATCAGAGCCAGCTAGGGGGTATCTGAGGCAGCTAGGGGGTATCTCTCTGTTGAACAGGGGGTATCTGAGCCAGCTAGGGGGTATCTGAGCCAGCTAGGGGGAATCTGAGCCATCTAGGGGGTATCTGAGGCAGCTAGGGGGTATCAGAGCCAGCTAGGGGGTATCTGAGGCAGCTAGTGGGTATCTCTCTGCTGAGCAGGGGGTATTTGAGCCAAGTAGGGGTATCTCAGCCAAGCATTGGGTACCTCTGCCAACTAGGGGGTATCACTCTGCTGAGCAGGGAGTATCTGAGCCATCTAGGGGGTATCTGAGCCAGCTAGGGGGTATCTTTCTGCTGAGCAGGGGGTATCTGAGCCATCTAGGGGGTATCTGAGCCAGCTAGGGGGTATCTCTCTGCTGAACAGGGAGTATCTGAGCCATCTAGGGGGTATCTGAGCCAGCTAGGGGGTATCACTCTGCTGAGCAGGGAGTATCTGAGCCATCTAGGGGGTATCACTCTGCTGAGCAGGGAGTATCTGAGCCATCTAGGGGGTATCTGAGCCAGCTAGGGGGTATCTTTCTGCTGAGCAGGGGGTATCTGAGCCATCTAGGGGGTATCTGAGCCAGCTAGGGGGTATCTCTCTGCTGAGCAGGGGGTATCTGAGCCAAGTAGGGGTATCTCAGCCAAGCATTGGGTACCTCTGCCAACTAGGGGGTTTCTCTGCTGAGCAGGGAGTATCTGAGCCAACTAGGGGGTATCTCTCTGCTGAACAGGGGGTATCTGAGCCAGCTAGGGGGTATCTCTCTGCTGAGCAGGGGGTATCTGAGCCAGCTAGGGAGTATCTGAGCCAGCTAGGGGGTATCTCTCTGCTGAACAGGGGGTATCTGAGCCATCTAGGGGGTATCTCTCTGCTGAGCAGGGGGTATCAGAGCCAGCTAGGGGGTATCTGAGGCAGCTAGGGGGTATCTCTCTGCTGAACAGGGGGTATCTGAGCCAGCTAGGGGGTATCTGAGCCAGCTAGGGGGTATCTGAGGCAGCTAGGGGGTATCTTTCTGCTGAGCAGGGGGTATCTGAGCCATCTAGGGGGTATCTGAGCCAGCTAGGGGGTATCTTTCTGCTGAGCAGGGGGTATCTGAGCCATCTAGGGGGTATCTCTCTGCTGAGCAGGGGGTATCTGAGCCAACTAGGGGGTATCTCTCTGCTGAGCAGGGGGTATCTGAGCCAACTAGGGGGTATCTCTCTGCTGAGCAGGGGGTATCTGAGCCAACTAGGGGGTATCTCTCTGCTGAGCAGGGGGTATCTGAGCCAGCTAGGGGGTATCTCTCTGCTGAGCAGGGGGTATCTGAGCCAACTAGGGGGTATCTCTCTGCTGAGCAGGGGGTATCTGAGCCAGCTAGGGGGTATCTGAGCCAGCTAGGGGGTATCTCTCTGCTGAGCAGGGGGTATCTGAGCCAACTAGGGGGTATCTCTCTGCTGAACAGGGGGTATCTGAGCCATCTAGGGGGTATCTGAGCCAGCTAGGGGGTATCTCTCTGCTGAGCAGGGGGTATCTGAGCCAAGTAGGGGTATCTCAGCCAAGCATTGGGTACCTCTGCCAACTAGGGGGTTTCTCTGCTGAATAGGGGGTATCTGAGCCAGCTAGGGGGTATCTCTCTGCTGAGCAGGGGGTATCTGAGCCAGTTAGGGAGTATCTGAGCCAGCTAGGGGGTATCTCTCTGCGGAGCAGGGGGTATCTGAGCCAGCTAGGGAGTATCTGAGCCAGCTAGGGGGGTATCTCTCTGCTGAGCAGGGGGTATCTGAGCCAGCTAAGGGGTATCTCTTTGCTGAGCAGGGAGTATCTCAGCCAGATAGGGGGTATCAGAGCCAGCTAGGGGGTATCTGAGCCAGACAGAAGACATGTGTGTGAAGAGCAGGGGCGTTCTTGTCTGTTCCTTAATATCGGAGGCTGTGGATGACACCTTGGGTGGTGGGCGACCCTCCTCCTTGGAGATCTCAGGGGGTTGAATGAAGAAGTGATGTGTTAGGAGTGAAGATGATGAGCGGAGCCTCCCCCAGCATCGCCCTCCCTGACGTGACACCAGGCTGCTCACACGCTCACAGCTACTTTCACAGACAGACCTTTTGTATGTCTGCCCCTTTAACTGCCCACTGGAGGGCAACAAGGACAATGCATCGACCTAGTGGGGTGGGCAGCACCTTCTCCATAGACTCTCTGATCGGGACCCCAGCAGTCAGGCCAGGACATGTCCTCTACACCGGTTACCCTATGTTCATGCCCTACAGACCTCTGATGATCCCTCCATCCCCGCTGCCTCCCATGGCTCCCATCTCCTCCTATAGCGAGCGCTTGAGTAACACTTTTTGTGCCAGTTTGGGGCAGGGGATCCCCTCCATGGTGGCTCTGACAACCGCACTCCCCAGCTTCAGAGACTTACCTGATGGATTTTATGCTCAGGAACCTCAGAGAGGATCCCCAAACTCCGCAGAAGGAAACAGACAGCAAGAAGCTCACAAGACGGAGGAGAAAAGTCCTGAGCAAAGCAACTACTCTGACTGTTACCCCAACCTGGCAGGTAAGTGAGGCAGGGGCCCCTGAGGAGACCCCGGGGCCCAAAGAGTGCAGGCAGATAAGACAGGTAGAGGCATGAGGCAGGTGAGAGTCATATGTAATAACCATCAATCCCAGGTGTCAGGTGAGAGTCATATATGTAATATCATCAATCTCAGGTGTCAGGTGAGAGTCATATATGTAATAACCATCAATCCCAGTCGTCAGGTGAGAGTCATATATGTAATATCATCAATCTCAGATGTCAGGTGAAAGTCATATATGTAATATCATCAATCCCAGGTGTCAGGTGAGAGTCATATATGTAATAACCATCAATCCCAGTCGTCAGGTGAGAGTCATATATGTAATAACCATCAATCCCAGTCGTCAGGTGAGAGTCATATATGTAATATCATCAATCCTAGTCGTCAGGTGAGAGTCATATATGTAATATCATCAATCCCAGGTGTCAGGTGAGAGTCATATATGTAATATCATCAATCCCAGTCGTCAGGTGAGAGTCATATATGTAATATCATCAATCTCAGATGTCAGGTGAGAGTCATATATGTAATATCATCAATCTCAGGTGTCAGGTGAGAGTCATATATGTAATATCATCAATCCCAGGTGTCAGGTGAGAGTCATATATGTAATATCATCAATCTCAGATGTCAGGTGAGAGTCATATATGTAATAACCATCAATCCCAGGTGTCAGGTGAGAGTCATATATGTAATAACCATCAATCTCAGATGTCAGGTGAGAGTCATATATGTAATATCATCAATCTCAGATGTCAGGTGAGAGTCATATATGTAATATCATCAATCTCAGATGTCAGGTGAGAGTCATATATGTAATAACCATCAATCTCAGATGTCAGGTGAAAGTCATATATGTAATATCATCAATCTCAGGTGTCAGATGAGAGTCATATATGTAATATCATCAATCCCAGTCGTCAGGTGAGAGTCATATATGTAATAACCAGCAATCCCAGGTGTCAGGTGAGAGTCATATATGTAATATCATCAATCCCAGGTGTCAGGTGAGAGTCATATATGTAATATCATCAATCCCAGTCATCAGGTGAGAGTCATATATGTAATATCATCAATCCCAGGTGTCAGGTGAGAGTCATATATGTAATATCATCAATCCCAGTCGTCAGGTGAGAGTCATATATGTAATATCATCAATCCCAGGTGTCAGGTGAGAGTCATATATGTAATATCATCAATCCCAGTCGTCAGGTGAGAGTCATATATGTAATATCATCAATCTCACGTGTCAGGTGAGAGTCATATATGTAATAACCATCAATCCCAGGTGTCAGGTGAAAGTCATATATGTAATATCAATCTCAGGTGTCAGGTGAGAGTCATATATGTAATAACCATCAATCCCAGGTGTCAGGTGAGAGTCATATATGTAATAACCATCAATACCAGGTGTCAGGTGAAAGTCATATATGTAATATCATCAATCTCAGGTGTCAGGTGAGAGTCATATATGTAATATCATCAATCCCAGTCGTTAGGTGAGAGTCATATATGTAATAACCATCAATCCCAGGTGTCAGGTGAGAGTCATATATGTAATATCATCAATCTCAGGTGTCAGGCGAGAGTCATATATGTAATAACCATCAATCTCAGGTGTCAGGTGAGAGTCATATATGTAATAACCATCAGAATCAGGTGTCAGGTGAGAGTCTTATATGTAATAACCATCAATCCCAGGTGTCAGGTGAGAGTCATATATGTAATATCATCAATCCCAGGTGTCAGGTGAGAGTCATATATGTAATATCATCAATCCCAGTCGTCAGGTGAGAGTCATATATGTAATATCATCAATCTCAGGTGTCAGGTGAGAGTCATATATGTAATATCATCAATCTCAGGTGTCAGGTGAGAGTCATATATGTAATAATTATCAATCCCAGGTGTCAGGTGAGAGTCATATATGTAATAACCATCAATCCCAGGTGTCAGGTGAGAGTCATATATGTAATATCATCAATCTCAGGTGTCAGGCGAGAGTCATATATGTAATAACCATCAATCTCAGGTGTCAGGTGAGAGTCATATATGTAATAACCATCAGAATCAGGTGTCAGGTGAGAGTCTTATATGTAATAACCATCAATCCCAGGTGTCAGGTGAGAGTCATATATGTAATAACCATCAGAATCAGGTGTCAGGTGAGAGTCATATATGTAATATCATCAATCTCAGGTGTCAGGTGAGAGTCATATATGTAATATCATCAATCTCAGGTGTCAGGTGAGAGTCATATACGTAATAACCATCAATCTCAGGTGTCAGGTGAGAGTCATATATGTCAGAACCATCAATCCCAGTCGTCAGGTGAGAGTCATATATGTAATAACCATCAATCCCAGGTGTCAGGTGAGAGTCATATATGTAATAATCATCAATCTCAGGTGTCAGGTGAGAGTCATATATGTAATATCATCAATCTCAGGTGTCAGGTGAGAGTCATATATGTAATATCATCAATCTCAGGTGCCAGGTGAGAGTCATATATGTAATATCATCAATCCCAGTCGTCAGGTGAGAGTCATATATGTAATATCATCAATCTCAGGTGTCAGGTGAGAGTCATATATGTAATATCATCAATCTCAGGTGTCAGGTGAGAGTCATATATGTAATAATTATCAATCCCAGGTGTCAGGTGAGAGTCATATATGTAATAACCATCAATCCCAGGTGTCAGGTGAGAGTCATATATGTAATATCATCAATCTCAGGTGTCAGGCGAGAGTCATATATGTAATAACCATCAATCTCAGGTGTCAGGTGAGAGTCATATATGTAATAACCATCAGAATCAGGTGTCAGGTGAGAGTCTTATATGTAATAACCATCAATCCCAGGTGTCAGGTGAGAGTCATATATGTAATAACCATCAGAATCAGGTGTCAGGTGAGAGTCATATATGTAATATCATCAATCTCAGGTGTCAGGTGAGAGTCATATATGTAATAACCATCAATCTCAGGTGTCAGGTGAGAGTCATATATGTCAGAACCATCAATCCCAGTCGTCAGGTGAGAGTCATATATGTAATAACCATCAATCCCAGGTGTCAGGTGAGAGTCATATATGTAATAACCATCAATCTCAGGTGTCAGGCAGGAGTCATATATGTAATATCATCAATCCCAGTTGTCAGGTGAGAGTCATATATGTAATAACCAGCAATCCCAGGTGTCAGGTGAGAGTCATATATGTAATATCATCAATCTCAGGTGTCAGGTGAGAGTCATATATGTAATAACCATCAATCCCAGGTGTCAGGTGAGAGTCATATATGTAATATCATCAATCTCAGGTGTCAGGTGAGAGTCATATATGTAATAACCATCAATCCCAGTCGTCAGGTGAGAGTCATATATGTAATATCATCAATCTCAGGTGTCAGGTGAAAATCATATATGTAATATCATCTACCTCAGGTGTCAGGTGAGAGTCATATATGTAATAACCATCAATCTCAGGTGAGAGTCATATATGTAATAACCATCAATCTCAGGTGTCAGGTGAGAGTCATATATGTAATATCATCAACCTCAGGTGTCAGGTGAGAGTCATATATGTAATAACAATCAATCTCAGGTGTCAGGCGAGAGTCATATATGTAATAGCCTTAAACCTAAGGTGTCAGGTGAGAGTCATATATGCAATATCCTTTAATCTCAGGTGTCAGGTGAGAGTCATATATGTAATAACCATCAATCTCAGGTGTCAGGTGAGAGTCATATATGTAATATCATCAACCTCAGGTGTCAGGTGAGAGTCATATATGTAATAACCATCAATCCCAGGTGTCAGGTGAGAGTCATATATGTAATAACCTTCAATCTCAGTTTTCCGGCGAGAGTCATATATGTAATAACCATCAATCTCAGGTGTCAGGCGAGAGTCATATATGTAACAACCATCAATGTCAGGTGTCAGGTGAGAGTCATATATGTAATAACCATCAATCTCAGGTGTCAGGTGAAAATCATATATGTAATATCATCAATCTCAGGTGAGAGTCATATATATAATATCATCAACCTCAGGTGTCAGGTGAGAGTCATATATGTAATATCATCAATCTCAGGTGTCAGGTGAGAGTCATATATGTAATATCATCAATCCCAGGTGTCAGGTGAGAGTCATATATGTAATATCATCAATCCCAGGTGTCAGGTGAGAGTCATATATGTAATAATCATCAATCCCAGGTGTCAGGTGAGAGTCATATATGTAATATCATCAATCTCAGGTGAGAGTCATATATGTAATATCATCAATCCCAGGTGTCAGGTGAGAGTCATATATGTAATAACCATCAATCCCAGGTGTCAGGTGAGAGTCATATATGTAATATCATCAATCTCAGGTGTCAGGTGAGAGTCATATATGTAATATCATCAACCTCACGTGTCAGGTGAGAGTCATATATGTAATAACCATCAATCCCAGGTGTCAGGTGAGAGTCATATATGTAATAACCATCAATCCCAGGTGTCAGGTGAGAGTCATATATGTAATAACCTTCAATCTCAGTTTTCCGGCGAGAGTCATATATGTAATATCATCAATCTCAGGTGAGAGTCATATATGTAATATCATCAACCTCAGGTGTCAGGTGAGAGTCATATATGCAATATCCTTTAATCTCAGGTGTCAGGTGAGAGTCATATATGTAATAACTTTAAACGTAAGGTGTCAGGTGAGAGTCATATATGTAATATCATCAATCTCAGGTGTCAGGTGAGAGTCATATATGTAATAACCATCAATCCCAGGTGTCAGGTGAGAGTCATATATGTAATAACCTTCAATCTCAGTTTTCCGGCGAGAGTCATATATGTAATAACCATCAATCTCAGGTGTCAGGCGAGAGTCATATATGTAACAACCATCAATGTCAGGTGTCAGGTGAGAGTCATATATGTAATAACCATCAATCTCAGGTGTCAGGTGAAAATCATATATGTAATATCATCAATCTCAGGTGTCAGGTGAGAGTCATATATGTAATAACCATCAGAATCAGGTGTCAGGTGAGAGTCATATATGTAATATCATCAATCTCAGGTGAGAGTCATATATATAATATCATCAACCTCAGGTGTCAGGTGAGAGTCATATATGTAATAACCATCAATCTCAGGTGTCAGGCGAGAGTCATATATGTAAAATCATCAATCTCAGGTGTCAGGTGAGAGTCATATATGTAATAACCATCAATCCCAGGTGTCAGGTGAGAGTCATATATGTAATATCATCAATCTCAGGTGTCAGGTGAGAGTCATATATGTAATATCATCAATCCCAGGTGTCAGGTGAGAGTCATATATGTAATATCATCAATCCCAGGTGTCAGGTGAGAGTCATATATGTAATAACCATGAATCCCAGGTGTCAGGTGAGAGTCATATATGTAATATCATCAATCTCAGGTGAGAGTCATATATGTAATAACCATCAATCCCAGGTGTCAGGTGAGAGTCATATATGTAATAACCTTCAATCTCAGTTTTCCGGCGACAGTCATATATGTAATATCATCAATCTCAGGTGAGAGTCATATATGTAATATCATCAACCTCAGGTGTCAGGTGAGAGTCATATATGTAATATCATCAACCTCAGGTGTCAGGTGACAGTCATATATGTAATAACCATCAATCTCAGGTGTCAGGTGAGAGTCATATATGTAATAACCATCAATCTCAGGTGTCAGGTGAGAGTCATATATGTAATATCATCAATCTCAGGTGTCAGGTGAGAGTCATATATGTAATAACCATCAATCTCAGGTGAGAGTCATATACAGTACAGACCAAAAGTTTGGACACACCTTCTCATTCCAAGAGTTTTCTGTATTTTCATGACTATAAAAATTGTAGATTCACACTGAAGGCATCAAAACTATGAATTACCACATGTGGAATTATATACTTACCAAAAAAGTGTGAAACAACTGAAAATATGTCTTCTATTCTAGGTTCTTCAAAGTAGCCACCTTTTGCTTTGATTACTGCTTTGCACACTCTTGGCATTCTCTTGATGAGCTACAAGAGGTAGTCACCTGAAATGGTTTTCACTTCACAGGTGTGCCCTGTCAGGTTTAATAAGTGGGATTTCTTGCCTTATAAATGGGGTTGGGACCATCAGTTGTGTTGTTCAGAAGTCAGGTGGATACACAGCTGATAGTCCTACTGAATGGAGTGTTAGAATTTGTATTATGGCAAGAAAAAAGCAGCTAAGTAAAGAAAAACGAGCGGCCATCATTACTTTAAGAAATGAAGGTCAGTCAGTCTGAAAAATTGGGAAAACTTTGAAAGTGTCCGCAAGTGCAGTGGCCAAAACCATCAAGCGCTACAAAGAAACTGGCTCACATGAGGACCGCCCCAGGAAAGGAAGACCAAGAGTCACCTCTGCTGCGGAGGATAAGTTCATCCGAGTCACCAGCCTCAGAAATCGCAGGTTAACAGCAGCTCAGATTAGAGACCAGGTCAATGCCACACAGAGTTCTAGCAGCAGACACATCTCTACAACAACTGTTAAGAGGAGACTGTGTGCAGCAGGCCTTCATGGTAACATAGCTGCTAGGAAACCACTGCTAAGGACAGGCAACAAGCACAAGAAGAACACAAGGAATGGACATTAGACCTGTGGAAATCTGGGCTTTGGTCTGATGAGTCCACATTTGAGATCTTTGGTTCCAACCACCGTGTCTTTGTGCGACGCAGAAAAGGTGAAGGAATGGACTCTACATGCCTGGTTCCCACCGTGACGCATGGAGGAGGAGGTGTGATGGTGGGGGGGGGCTTTGCTGGGGACACTGTTGGGGATTTATTCTGAACCAGCATGGTTACCACAGCATCTTGCAGCGGCATGCTATTCCATCCGGTTTGCGTTTAGTTGGACCATCATTTATTTTTCAACAGGACAATGACCCCAAACACCTCCAGACTGTGTAAGGGCTATGTGACCAAGAAGGAGAGTGATGGGGTGCTACGCCAGATGACCTGGCCTCCACAGTCACCAGACCTGAACCCAATCCAGATGGTTTGGGGTGAGCTGGACCGCAGAGTGAAGGCAAAAGGACCAACAAGTGCTAAGTATCTCTGGGAACTCCTTCAAGACTGTTGGAAGACCATTTCAGGTGACTACCTCTTGAAGCTCCTCAAGAGAATGCCAAGAGTGTGCAAAGCAGTAATCAAAGCAAAAGGTGGCTACTTTGAAGAACCTAGAATAGAAGACATATTTTCAGTTGTGTCACACTTTTTTGGTAAGTATATAATTCCACATGTGGTAATTCATAGTTTTGATGCCTTCAGTGTGAATCTACAATTTTTATAGTCATGAAAATACAGAAAACTCTTGGAATGAGAAGGTGTGTCCAAACTTTTGGTCTGTACTGTATGTAATATTATCAGTCTCAGGTGTCAGGTGAGAGTAATATGTAATAACCATCAATCTCAGGTTAAAGTCATATATGTAATAACCATCAATCTCAGGTGTCAGGTGAGAGTCATATAAATAATAACAATCAATCTCAGGTGTCAGGCGAGAGTCATATATGTAATAACCATCAATCTCAGGTGTCAGGTGAGAGTCATATAAATAATAACAATCAATCTCAGGTGTCAGGCGAGAGTCATTTATGTAATAACCATCAATCTCAGGTGTCAGGTGAGAGTCATATATGTAATAATCACCAATCTCAGGTGTCAGGTGAGAGTCATATATGTAATAATCACCAATCTCAGGTGTCAGACGAGAGTCATCTATGTAATAACCATCAGTCTCAGGTGTCAGGTGAGAGTCATATATGTAATATCATCAATCTCAGGTGTCAGGTGAGAGTCATATATGTAATATCATCAATCTCAGGTGTCAGGTGAGAGTCATATATGTAATAACCATCAGAAACAGGTGTCAGGTGAGAGTCATATATGTAATAACCATCAGAAACAGGTGTCAGGTGAGAGTCATATATGTAATAACCATCAGAAACAGGTGTCAGGTGAGAGTCATATATGTAATAACAATCAATATCAGGTGAGAGTCATATATGTAATAACCACCAATCTCAGTTGTCGGGTGAGAGTCATATATGTAATATCATAAATCTCAGGTGTCCGTTGCGAGTCATATATGTAAAAATCATCAGTCTCAAGTGTCAGGTGAGAGTCATATATGTAATAACCATCAATCCCAGGTGTCAGGTGAGAGTCATATATGTAAAAACCATCAGAATCAGGTATAAGGTGAGAGTCATACATGTAATATCATCAATCTCAGGTGTCAGGTGAGAGTCATATATGTAATAACTATCAATCCCAGGTATAAGGTGAGAGTCATATATGTAATAACCATCAATCTCAGGTGTCAGGTGAGAGTCATATATGTAATATCATCACTCTCAGGTGTCAGGTGAGAGATACAGTATGTAATATTATCAGTCTCAGGTGTCAGGTATATAATAAAAATCATTGTCCGTTGTCAGTTATATATTCTAAGGTGTCAGGTGTATAATAATAATCACTCTCAGGTGTCAGGTGTATAATAATAATAATAATCTTTCTCAGGTGTCAGGTGTATAATAATAATAATAATCTCTCTCAGGTGTCAGGTGTATAATAATTAGAGATGAGCGAATCGAAGCTGATGAAGCGGAATTCGATCTGAATTTCAGGAAATGATCGAGTCGCCTCACGCTTCGATATATCGAATCGCATTTTTTTCATAAAATGGCTGCTGCACATGTTAGGATCACCCCCAATGCCAAGCGTGCAGCTAATCAGCAGCCAGCCGGACCTGTGATGTCACAGAACTATAAATACCCTCGGCCATTTTAGGTACAGTCATTTCACATCGCTCTTACTGTAGGGACAGACGTCGCCAGGAGCTAGGGAAAGACTTAGAAAACAGATAGAAGTTCAGGGAAAGAACCTTAGAACTGTAGGGGAAGTATAGGGAGGAATTAAGAGAAGAATTTGCGTCATTAACTGCAAGAATTTTAATACACATTGCAGCGCTCACTGCCGTTATACTGCTGCTCATTACTCATATCTGTGTCTTCAAGGTGGAAAACAACAAGCCTTTTGTAGTGCAGTACAGCAAAAAAAAAAAAAAAAAAAGTGAATTCTCATCCAGTTATCTCTACAGTCATCTATTCTAAGTTCTTTTTCAAGGCGTTTATTATAAGGGGCTTATTCACTGTTCTTCCAAAGCATAACATTAGTCAGTAATATTGTGCCAAAGAAAACTGAATTATCATCCAATAATATCTGCAGTTATTTGTTCTAACGCCTTTTTCAAGGCATTTATTAGTGTGGAAACAAATAAAGGGCCATATTCGCCATTTTGTTGCCAGTATAAAATTACAGGCCATTTCTCAATACAGTAGTGGCAAAAATCAATAATTCTTAGCCACTGATCTCTGCATTAGCTGTTATTCTAACACTTATTTAAAGCAGTTTATTAGTGGGGAAACAAATAAGGGCTATATTCGTGTTCTGTAACAAGTAGAAAATTACAGACCATTTTGCAGTACAGTACTGCCAAAAAATCATAATTCTTATCCAGTAATCTCTGCCTTTATCACGCTTTTTTTTTTATAGGTGTTCATTAGTGGGGAAAGAAATAAGGGGCATATTCGCCGTTCTCTTCAAAGTAGAAAATTATAGGTCTTTTTGCCCTGTATTTATTTCCTTTGCAATTACATTTTTTCATCAAACAGTATGTCAGACAGAGAAGAGACAGGCTCTGCACAGGGGAGGGCACAGGCCTAACTGTTTCTGACGCAGGCACAGGTCACAGCAGAGTAAGGGGTCGTGGCAGCAGGGGTCACTTACAGAGGCCTGAGCTCCCAGTGTCAGCTAGCGGTGCTGTCTTGACCAGCAACCCAACAGTTGTAGACTGGTTGACTCGGTCATCCACTTCATCCCAAGTCACATCAGACACCCACAGCGAAAAGTTGTTGGGTTCATCAGGAGGAGACATCCCCCGCTTCCTGCGGTAGGCAGGAAAGTAGTTGCGGTGACCAGATGGAAGGTAACGCTGCAGTTGGGATTGCGGGGGTGCAAACAGCGCAGACTTGTCACGGTCTCTGGGCACGAGGGCGCACGCTGGTGCTGTCCCACGTTACCACCACTGGTACCGGTGATGAGGGGGCTGCACAAATGTTGGTGGTGATTGTTCCCCCGGGGCGCTTCCCCTATACTGTGCCGACTGGTGGTGTTTGGGGCGCCCTGATGTTGTCGGTGCAGAGTCAGACACAGAAACGGTTGTAAAGTTGAACTTTTACTTCCATGGGTGTGGAGGCACAAATGCTTAAACAGTTTCTTCAATACAAAACAACGGGGTACGCCTGGTGACACAGCAAAGTCCTGGGGTGCAGGGTAGACTTGATGAAAGGTGTTCCTAGCCCCTTATACTTCAGTGTTACAGCCCTAAGGTGCGTCTGGGCTCCTATTTGGCACATAGGAGGATGCCCACCATGATACTAGTACATAATATTCCCCACTCACGTTATGTGGTCCTGATAGCTCAGAGTTTCGGGGTGCAATAGTCAGGGTGGCAGGATATTCCACAGGTCTGGCCTTGGCCCCTGGATCCTGTGATACTTGCTATGGAGCACGTGTTCCAGAATGTTCTCTCCACAGTCTCATGCTGACAAGATAATGATGCTTGACTTCCTTCAGGGCGATGGCTAGGCAGACAGGGGACAGGATCTTCTGAATAGCTGGAGTATGTCAGCTCTCCAACCTTCCTGGGCCTGTCTAGGACTTGAGATTCCTGCACTAAACTCACTGCTTTCTTCACAGGACATCACACTTATCTCCTCACCTCCTCCTCCTAACACTCCACACTTCTAACTCCTCACACGCAGGACCTTCCTGCAGGGGTGTTACCATGGGGACCCAGTGATCAGCTGACTCCTCCCCTTTTCCCAGGCGATGTCCTCCCATTGGACATTTGGTTACTATTCAATCCTATGGGAGGTGTAATGCATGTGTGAGGCTCACTAGGTGGCGCTGTGTTGTGTGAGACTCAGGACCCCCTGCTATGTCACACAGGCTATGAAACAACAGGAAATAATACAATGACTACAGAGATCACCCTCAGCCCAGCCATAGCCAGCTCTGGGATGCCACATAGTGATGAGGAGAGTGGTGTGGGAGCTCGTGTAGCGAGCGGTCAGGCTCCTGGCTCAGAGACCGTTGAGGAGGACATCAGTGACCTGCAGACAGTAGTGGATGACGATGTAGTCGGTCACAATTGGGAACCGGGTGATGAAGGGGCTTCATCAGGAGAAGAGGGTGGCAGCTTGAGCACAAGGCAGCGGCGGAGTCAGCAGGGTGGCAGCAGTGGGAGGTCGGGAGCTAATCTTGCCCAGGATAGACCACCCGCTTCGCAGCAGCCTACCTGCCCGGATAGCAGTGGTGCAGGGGTTTCATGGAGGCAGTGGAAGTAGCAGTCAGTTAGTGCGGAGTGTTGGGGGTAAAATCACCTCCTCAGCGGTGTGGCATTGTTTTGTTAAGCCGCTGGGGGAGGTGAACATGGCCATATGTTCAATCTGTGGGCAGAAGGTGAAGCGTGACTAGGGTGCAAATGTTGGCACCACAGCCCTGTGTCAACATATGCAGCATCACCATAAAGTGGCCTGGGAGAGCCGTGGCTCCAATGTGGTGGTCCAACCTGCCACAGGAACCGCTGCAGCACCCTGTGGCATGCACCCAATTTCAGGCAGTCAAGGCTCCAACACCTACACCTCGTTTGTCTGGGCGAATGGAGTCACACAGAAGAGGAACTGCTCCATGTCCTTCATCAAGAAATCCAATCCTGGCTTTCTCCAATACAACTTAAAATCAGAACAATGGTGACCGACAACGGGAAGAGCATGGTGTCGGCGCTGCATCAAGGAGGGCTGAGCCATGCGCCAAGCACACCCTCCTTGAGCTGCAGAGGCACAACGGCCTCCCACAACATAGGCTGATATGTGATGTTCCTACCCGTTGGAATTCAACCGTCCATATGTTGGACCGACTGTTCAAACAGAGAAAAACCATAAACGATTTCTTGATGATCCAAGTGGACTGAGGTACTCCCCTGTGTAACTTCAATGTTAGCCAGTGGCAGCTCATGCGTGACACCTGCCATTTGCTCATTCCCTTTGAGGAGGCCACTTTGTTTTCAGTCGCCAGGACTACGGAATGAACAACGTCATTCCACTGATTCACATCCTGGAAAATCTGGCTGGTCATGGGACTGGAGATGTGGCGCCTACATCTCACAGCCACATGAGCCCTGTGGGAGCTAAACTGGAGGAGGAGGAGGATGAGAAGGACATTGGAGCACAAGCAAATTGTAGCCAAATGGGTGGAGAGGAGGAGCAGGAGCAACTGGAACAGCAAGAGGGAGATGAGGAGGATGAGGCAGATGACCCAGACACAGGGAGTCCCTGAGTCACTTGCACAAATGGCCTGATGCATGCTGACTTCCTTGCACAGTGATTGCCGAATTGTTGCCATTTGGCAGAGGGATGACTACTGGCTCTCCACCATGTTAGACCCTCGCTGCTGGGGAAAAATGGGGGCCTTTTTTACACCCGCTGAGCGGGAGGACAAACTGAACTACTATAGACACATGCTATTTAGCAAGTTGGCCACTGCCTATCTGCGCCATCGTCCATCCCCTCACATGTCCGACTGGGGGTACCCTGAGCACAACTTGCACTGGCATGGCAGCCGTGGGTGGGGATGGTTGTGGCAGGAGCAGTATCGGCTACATCAGCAGCAGCCTGAGCCTAGAGTCACTGATGAGCAGCTTTCTTCACCCGCATAGTGAAGAAACTACTCATCAGCAGCTAGACATAGAGCAGAACCTGAACCAGCAGGTGGTGGCATACTTGGAGTGCACCCTGCCACCCGTCATCGAAGATCCGCTGGACTACTAGGCAGCCAAACTGGATTTGTGGCCGCAACTGGCCGAGTTTTCCCTGGAAAAGCTGTCCTGCCCGGACAGTTGTGTGGCATCAGAGCAGGTGTTTAGTGCGGTGGGGGCCAAGGAGAACTTGCCTGTCCACCCAAAACTTGGAGACCCTGACCTTTGTGAAGATGAATCAGGCGTGGATCAGCCAGGATTTCCACCCACCAATGCCTGATGCAGCAGATTAAATGATCCATGCTACCTCACCACACTCTGTCACCGGGTCACTGTATGGCCTCCTAAGGCTGCTGCTACCTCCACATTATATCACCTTGCCACTCTGTGGCCTACTCACGCTGCTGCCACCTCCGCACTCTGCCACTGGGTCACTGTATGGCCTCCTCAGGCCACTTCCACTGAGCCACTCTGTGGCCTCCTCATGCTGCTGCCTCATGCTCTAAGCCCACTATGAGAACTTCTAACCCCACCATGAAAACCTCCAGCCCCACTATGGGAACCTCTAACCCCACCATGAAAACCTCTAGACCCACTATGGGAACCTCTAACCCCACCATGAAAACCTCCAGCCCCACTATGGGAACCTCTAACCCCACCATGAAAACCTCCAGCCCCACTATGGGAACCTCTAACCCCACCATGAAAACCTCTATCCCCACCATGATATACTCCAGCCCCACTATAGGAACCTCTAACCCCACCATGAAAACCTCCAGCCACACTATGGGAACCTCTAACCTCACCATGAAAACCTCCAGCCCCACTATGGGAACCTCTAACCTCACCATGAAAACCTCCAGCCCCACTATGGGAACCTCTAACCTCACCATGAAAACCTCCAGTCCCACTATGGAAACCTCTAACCTTACCATGAAAACCTCCAGCCCCACTATGGGAACCTCTATCCCCACCATGAAAACCTCCAGCCCCAGTATGGGAACCTCTAACCCCACTATGGAAACTTCCAGCCCCACTATGGGAACCTCCAGCCCCACTATGGGAACCTCTATCCCCACCATGAAAATCTCCAGCCCCACTATGGGAACCTCTAACCTCACCATGAAAACCTCCAGCCCCACTATGGGAACCTCTAACCTCACCATGAAAACCTCCAGTCCCACTATGGAAACCTCTAACCTCACCATGAAAACCTCCAGCCCCACTATGGGAACCTCTATCCCCACCATGAAAACCTCCAGCCCCAGTATGGGAACCTCTAACCCCACTATGGAAACTTCCAGCCCCACTATGGAAACCTCCAGCCCCACTATGGGAACCTCTAACCCCACCATGAAAACCTCCAGCCCCACTATGGAAACCTTTAACCCCACCATGAAAACCTCCAGCCCCACTATGGGAACCTTTATCCCCACCATGAAAACCTCCAGCCCCAGTATGGGAATCTCTAACCCCACTATGGAAACCTCCAGCTGCAATACAATTCAGGACATGATGAGGGTCTCCACCATGTTTTATTGTTTTATTTTGAGTAATATGAACAGGCATCTGGATGACACAGACCACCGTCCCATCTCGTCCCATCCTTTCTCTGCCAGGGATCTCCGCTCTTCTTCCATCATTACATGTACACATTTACTATTATTTATTTGTCTTACTTATATATCGCCACCACATTCCGCAGCACTGACCACATTGTCACTCACTGTCCCATAGAGGGCTCACAATCTACAATCCCTATAAAGATGTCTTTGGAGTGTGGGAGGAAACCAGAGTACGCAGCAGAAACCCACCAAACGTGGAGAACATACAAACTACACGCAGATGTTGTCCCTGGTCATATTTAATCCTAGCGCTATAAGGCTACTAACCACCAATCGATCGCACTGCCCATTCATCTTGTCGTGGAAACCATTGCTCCTCTAGCATCTCTCATAGTCGTCATCTCCAGGGCTCAGTACTGCATCAGGCCAGACAAACTCCTTGCTGCAGTCAGAGTGCTGCCTAAGCACTAAAATAGACAGGTCAAGTCCACCATTGTCTAGGTGACATCCATACACCTAATAGGGCAGATGGCCAAGGGTGGTCTTCATGAGGCAACCACGTTACATATCAGGCCTTATTCAGGTGTCAGTTTGAGGGCCTGGTGGTTCTACTCACGCATGTCTCATGGTAAATAGTGGCACAACGAACAACCCTTTTACATAGGACAATTGTGTGGCCAGTGGTCGGGAGTGATCATTGCTAGGACCCTTTATGTTGTTCTGGATAATTGGCGAGTGTAATGCAACCAACAATTTCCCAATCAATGAGCAAACACTGAAGGTGACGACATCTCTCATGTAACCTAATAAGACTCTTGGGGGTCGGGAGCACATCGCCCCATGTCTATAAGTCGATGTATGGGGGTGATTGAGAAGGAACACTCCTAACAACATTGGCACCATACAAGATCTCTCCTTCTGTAATGTTTAGTTGGCCAAGGATCTAATGTGTGTAGGGGTCACCCAACTATCCCCAGGCAGGATCATGTAGACCATTCTCTGTACAGGAACAGTCATCTGATGGGTCCCACCTATAAATACCATGAATGCTGCGCTTCAGGAGGAGCTGCAGCCTGGGGTCCCCAGGGATCCCAGATAAGGTCACACTGGGGCATTTGGGGGCAGGAGCTCATTTTCTTCAATGGGACTGTTTCAGACAACACTACGGGCATTACCACATATGACCCAGTGTCTTCTTCTAGGAGAAGGTGCAGCAGCTCACACGCACGACTTGGTGCTATTACTTTCACAGACACTTGTGGCTTCATTTATAAATAGTCCTATTTGTCTGACTGCTCCAGAAGAGGTAGACTGAGGATTTTGGAAGGATTATGATATCTTTACCCTAGGAGAGGCCGGTGCTGGTTTCCACTTTTCCAAGTGATGTACATACATGCCCAAGCTACAAGTTGTAGAACATTTTACATCACTGCCACCCATTGATGTACTTTATGAGCTTCTCCTGGGCGCAGGCATGGACACCAACTATACATGGGTGGGAACACTGGGGAGAATGTTCTAGATGGGCAATGTTGTGGTGCATCTTTGGTGCATGGCTCTTTCTTGCACCAAAGCTGCACCGCTTCCCACTTTCTGCACCCCATTTACTAATTTTTATGAAGGCGGGTGGAGCAAATTGGGCCAGAGATATCTCGGCAAAACAAATTTACTGTAAATTGTGCCAAAAGACTTATATAGGAAATCTGCACTGAGGCCAGAGACTCTTAAACGGTCACTAACTTTTCATTTCATGGAGTGGATTTTATATATCATGTGATACTGGATCGAAATTTCATGTACTTTAGTTAAAAATGTTTTCTGTCTGAAAAATCTCTCTAAAGATCTTGCAACTAGGAGTCTCCCTTCTAGCTAATTTGCTGTCCACTCCCTGTTACTATGGAAGTTCCATCCTTAGTTACATTCAAAAATCAGGACGGGTTTACAGTGAGTGGGGGAGGAGAATCTGTTCTCTCGTCACACAGCGAATAGAGAGGGGAGGGGCTAGTCTTTCCTCACAGCTTGTACACGTCTGCACTTGGCTTCCTCTGTATACTTTCACAGCTTAGGGTAGGTTCACAATTGTCAGTTGCATCAGCATTAGTTTTTTTTTTTTGTCTCTTAGTCATTACAACTGATGGCAAAACTGATGCAAAAATGCTTCATCTGTCATCAGGCTTTAAACACACGTCAACTCCAAAACCATAAGTTGTCATCGGTTTTTAAACAAGAAAAATAAGGATTAGGCCGGGGGCGACTAACGTGGAATTATACTGTGTGGGAGCCTCTGTCTGCCAGATAGAAGGAGATGTTAATTGGCTTAACGAACTAAATCTATTCTTCAATAGATTTGACCACACACCAGCTCCTCCCACTCCAGCATGTCATTCAATCCTCTCTCCCACACTGACCTCACCTCCTGCTGTTAGTTCTCACCAGACCAGTAATTCTACCAATAAGTCATCTGGCTACAGTCTGATTTTCACACGTGCCCAGGTGAGAAAGGAACTGAGAAAGATCAAAGCTGGGAAGGCCACAGGGCCAGATGGCGTCAGTGCAAGGCTAATTAAGACTTGTGGGGACCAGCTGTGTGGTATTATTACATATATGTTTAATATGAGCCTGAAGCTGGGAATGGTACCACAACTGTGGAAATCTTATGTGGTACCAGTTCCAAAGACACCTCATCTGATGGACCTTAATGGCTACAGACTGGTAGCATTGACATCTCCGTCCTCTAGTGAGTCCCGCTATGGACCCTTTCCAGTTTGCTTATAAGCCGGGCATTGGGGTAGATGATGCCATCATCCACCTTCTGCACAGGGCTCTGTCTCACCTGGAAAAACCAGGGAACACGGTGAGAATAATGTTCTTTGATTTCTCCAGTGCTTTTAACACCATACAGCCCAGGTTATTGAGGGACAAGCTGGGCCTTGCTGGAGTGGACCACCACCTCTCCAACTGGATCCTAGACTACCTCACAAATCGACCTCAATACGTGAGAGCCCGAGACTGTGTGTCAGGTACAGTGATCTGTAATACGGGGGCACCTCAGGGTACGGTTCTCGCCCCTTTCCTCTTCACACTGTACACTGCAGATTTTAGGTGCTCTCATCCAGCTGCTACCTACAGAAGTATTCTGACGACTCTGCAATAGTGGGTCTCATCACAGACGATGATGACAGGGAGTACAGAGAACTGAACCAGGATTTTGTGGACTGGTGCCAGCGGAACCACCTGAAGATTAACGCGGGGAAGACCAAGGAGATGGTGGTGGACTTCCGTAAATGCAGATGCCCTCCTAAACCAGTGGACATCCTGGGGACGGGCATCGAGATTGTGAACTCCTATAAGTACCTGGGTGTGCTCCTCAATAATAAGCTGGACTGGGCAGATGACATGGAGGTCCTGTACAGGAAGGGCCACAGCAGGCTCTACCCGCTTAGGAAGCTGAGAGCCTTTGGAGTCCAGGGGGCACTTTTTAGGACTTTTTTCAACTCGGTAGTGGCATCAGCCATCTTCTTTGGAGTGGCCTGCTGGGGGAGCAGTATATCATCCAGGGATAGGAATAGACTCCACAAGCTGATTAGAAGGGCCAGCTCTGTCCTGGGGAGCCCACTGGACCCAGTGCAGGTGGTGGGTGACAAAAGGATACTGTCCGTGGTGAGCTCCATGCGGGAGAAGAAGTCCCATCCCATGCATGAGACTGTGATCGCGCTGGGCAGTACTGTCAGTGACCGACTGCTCCACCCTAAGTGTGAGAAGGAGCGCTATCGGAAGTCTTTCCTCCCCACTGTGGTTAGGCTTTACAACCAACACTGACCTAAGCAGAGATCAGTCCATACAGGGAACTGAAAGATCTTTATGATGTGGTATCCCTTCTACTACTTTTTTACCTGTACCTTTCTATCTGTACCTACTGACACTGTAATGCCTCTAGCTTTTTTATATATTGTTTTTGTATTTTGTATTATCTTTGCTGCTGTAACACACTAAATTTCCCCATGGTGGGACTATTAAAGGATTATCTTACCTTATACTGTGCAGGGGAACTAACGTGGCATTGTACTGTGCAGGGGAACTAACGTGGCATTGTACTGTGCAGGGGACACTAACATGGCATTGTACTGTGCAGGGGGCACTAACATGGCATTGTACTGTGCAGGGGGCACTAACGTGGCATTGTACTGTAGGGGGGAACTAATGTGGCATTATACTGTGCGGGGGGAACTAACGTGGCATTGTACTGTGCAGGGGACACTAACATGGCATTGTACTGTGCAGGGGGCACTAACGTGGCATTGTACTGTAGGGGGGAACTAATGTGGCATTATACTGTGCGGGGGGGAACTAATGTGGAATTGTACTGTAGGGGGGAACTAATGTGGCATTATACTGTGTGGGGGGAACTAATATGGCGTTATACTGTGTGGGGAGAACTAATATGGCGTTATACTGTAGGGGGGCACTAAGGAGCATTTTATTGTGAGTGGGGACATAAAGGAACATTACATTGTTGGTACTGACATTAGTGCTCCCACACAGTATAACACCCCCGTGATGATAAGAGCCCCAGATATGTATTTCTTGTACTACAACTTGCTCATATTGTGTGGCTCCTGTTGGTTATCAGCCATTTGGTCATAGCCTTAAGGAATGTGGTCTGTGGACTCTGTAATCAACAAACCTTTGATCCCCAGAGAACCACTTACACAGGCCTTTGTTTACATAACAGTGCTACACTCATTAACAAGGCAGGTGGTCCTGCATAAAGGATGTGCTGGGGGGGGCTCTCTGAACACAGTTCACAGACAAGATGGAGCCAGCTACACATCAAAAGGATTATGGTTTTATGACCATATCTTCACCATGGAACCTCTTACAGGTACCCCGATAAATTCCCCAGCTGTGTCAGGTCAAGGTGCACGATTCAAGGTCAAACTAGTTACGGTTCAAAGCCCGGAAAAGTTCCAGACACTGCTCTCCTTACCCAAGGGGAATTGGGGTGTCATCCTAGGGGTCTACGCAATGGGGATCTCGTCACGAACCCTATCATATCTCCTTCCTGACCCTACAGTCATCGGACTAGGATTTATAAGAAATATGATTCTGAGAGATTTAGAAAGGAGGGCGCGGCTCCTCCCTCTAGTGACATTACTTAGGGAGGAGACCTTTTTAGTTAAAAGTTCTCAGACCAGGAAGAGCTGGGTCTTTTGTTGTTCCTGAGGAGGTGAGGGCAGGTCATGGTGTAGACTTCAACCATGTGGCCTGCCATGCAGCCTACCATTGAGGCCTGAAACTCTTTGTTCTGGACAGCATGTAGGAGACACATGCTCTGTAGCTTGCTTACGGAAGAAACCTGAAGCTTACCACATGGGCTGAGAGAAAGAGACTATCTACTTGTTCTGGTCATTTTCTATATGGTCTTCTTCTGCTCAACGTCATGTGAACAGCACTGCCCAGAGCCAACGGGGTGCTGCCACTGGAATAGCATGCCCAGACGCATGCTTTCGGACTAAATCTAAGTACGTGGCCTGAGCTCAACATCCGGAGCCCAGAGAACCAATCACAGGCTTTTAATATTTCCTTTTCTTCTGTTTATTCCCATTTTTATTTTGTGCATCGTGTCATGTTGCTTTCCACTTGCTAATCACTTTGCTTGCTAACCGCTACATGTATTCTCTGTATGTGTTAAATGTCTAGTACCAACCCTATTAGGGGTTAATAAATATATAAAATTTAGAAAGCTAGTTTCGTATTATCCTATGGGCCCAGATCACTCACTGGTGAGGTAACTGAAGCGATCTCAGGTGTGCGGGAAGCGGTTTCGGTAGGACGAGATCCTTCACAACCCCATTATTGTTCCTCCTCAGTATGCTCCATAGCAGGGCTGTTTTAACACATTGGTGGTTTCAGTGCAATGGTTTCATAAGTGCCCCCCTCATCACCACCACCTGTATGTACATATCACTAAGGACTACACCTGTATGTACATATCACTAAGGCCTACGCCTGTATGTACATATCACTAAGGACTACGCCTGTATGTACATATCACTAAGGCCTACGCCTGTATGTACATATCACTAAGGCCTACGCCTGTGTGTACATATCACTAAGGCCTACACCTGTATGTACATATCACTAAGGACTACACCTGTATGTACATATCACTAAGGCCTACGCCTGTATGTACATATCACTAAGGCCTACGCCTGTGTGTACATATCACTAAGGACTACACCTGTATGTACATATCACTAAGGCCTACGCCTGTATGTACATATCACTAAGGACTACGCCTGTATGTACATATCACTAAGGCCTACGCCTGTATGTACATATCACTAAGGACTACGCCTGTATGTACATATCACTAAGGCCTACGCCTGTATGTACATATCACTAAGGCCTACGCCTGTGTGTACATATCACTAAGGACTACACCTGTATGTACATATCACTAAGGCCTACGCCTGTATGTACATATCACTAAGGACTACGCCTGTATGTACATATCACTAAGGCCTACGCCTGTATGTACATATCACTAAGGACTACACCTGTATGTACATATCACTAAGGCCTACGCCTGTATGTACATATCACTAAGGACTACGCCTGTATGTACATATCACTAAGGCCTACGCCTGTATGTACATATCACTAAGGCCTACGCCTGTGTGTACATATCACTAAGGACTACGCCTGTATGTACATATCACTAAGGCCTACGCCTGTATGTACATATCACTAAGGCCTACGCCTGTATGCACAGATCACTAAGGCCTACACCTGTATGTACATATCACTAAGGCCTACGCCTGTGTGTACATATCACTAAGGACTACACCTGTATGTACATATCACTAAGGCCTACGCCTGTGTGTACATATCACTAAGGACTACACCTGTATGTACATATCACTAAGGACTACACCTGTATCTACATATCACTAAGGCCTCCGCCTGTATGTACATATCACTAAGGACTACGCCTGTATGTACATATCACTAAGGACTACACCTGTATGTACATATCACTAAGGGCTATGCCTGTATGTACATATCACTAAGGACTACGCCTGTATGTACATATCACTAAGGACTACGCCTGTATGTACATATCACTAAGGCCTACACCTGTATGTACATATCACTAAGGACTACACCTGTATGTACATATCACTAAGGACTACACCTGTATGTACATATTACTAAGGACTACACCAGTATGTACATATCACTAAGGGCTACGCCTGTATGTACATATCACTAAGGCCTACGCCTGTATACACATATCATTAAGGACTACACCTGTATGTACATATCACTAAGGGCTACGCCTGTATGTACATATCACTAAGGACTACACCTGTATGTACATATCACTAAGGGCTATGCCTGTATGTACATATCACTAAGGGCTACGCCTGTATGTACATATCACTAAGGACTACACCTGTATGTACAGATCACTAAGGGCTATGCCTGTATGTACATATCGCTAAGGGCTACGCCTGTATGTACATATCACTAAGGCCTACGCCTGTATGTACATATCACTAAGGACTACGCCTGTATGTACATATCACTAAGGACTACACCAGTATGTACATATCACTAAGGACTACACCTGTATGTATATATCACTAAGGGCTACGCCTGTATGTACATATCACTAAGGGCTACGCCTGTATGTACATATCGCTAAGGACTACACCTGTATGTACATATCACTAAGGGCTATGCCTGTATGTACATATCGCTAAGGGCTACGCCTGTATGTACATATCGCTAAGGACTACGCCTGTATGTACATATCGCTAAGGACTACGCCTGTATGTACATATCGCTAAGGACTACACCTGTATGTACATATCACTAAGGGCTATGCCTGTATGTACATATCGCTAAGGGCTACGCCTGTATGTACATATCGCTAAGGACTACGCCTGTATGTACATATCGCTAAGGACTACGCCTGTATGTACATATCGCTAAGGACTACACCTGTATGTACATATCGCTAAGGGCTACGCCTGTATGTACATATCAGTAAGGGCTACGCCTGTATGTACATATCACTAAGGACTACACCTGTATGTACATATCACTAAGGACTACGCCTGTATGTACATATCACTAAGGACTACGCCTGTATGTACATATCACTAAGGACTACGCCTGTATGTACATATCACTAAGGACTACACCTGTATGTACATATCACTAAGGACTACACCTGTATGTACATATCACTAAGGACTACACCTGTATGTACATATCACTAAGGCCTACCCTGTATGTACATATCACTAAGGACTACACCTGTATGTACATATCACTAAGGACCACGCCTGTATATATTGTGCATATCACTAAGGACTACACCTGTATGTACATATCACTAAGGCCTACCCTGTATGTACATATCACTAAGGACTACACCTGTATGTACATATCACTAAGGACTACAGCTGTATGTACATATCACTAAGGACTACACCTGTATGTACATATCACTAAGGCCTACACCTGTATGTACAAATCACTAAGGACTACACCTGTATGTACATATCACTAAGGACTACACCTGTATGTACATACCACTAAGGACTACACCTGTATGTACATATCACTAAGGACTACACCTGTATGTACATATCACTAAGGACTACACCTGTATGTATATATCACTAAGAACTACGCCAGTATGTACATATCACTAAGGACTACACCTGTATGTACATATCACTAAGGCCTACACCTGTATGTACATATCACTAAGGACTACGCCTGTATGTACATATCACTAAGGACTACGCCTGTATGTATATATCACTAAGGACTACGCCTGTATATACATATCACTAAGGGCTACGCCTGTATGTACATATCACTAAGGACTACACCTGTATGAACATATCACTAAGGCCTACACCTGTATGTACATATCACTAAGGACTACACCAGTATGTATATATCACTAAGGCCTACGCCTGTATGTACATATCACTAAGGGCTACGTCTGTATGTACATATCACTAAGGACTATGCCTGTATGTACATATCACTAAGGCCTCCGCCTGTATGTACATATCACTAAGGACTACGCCTGTATGTACATGTCACTAAGGACTACACCTGTATGTACATATCACTAAGGACTACGCCTGTATGTACATATCACTAAGGACTACGCCTGTATGTACATATCACTAAGGACTACGCCTGTATGTACATATCACTAAGGCCTACACCTGTATGTACATATCACTAAGGACTACGCCTGTATGTACATATCACTAAGGACTACACCTGTATGTATATATCACTAAGGCCTACACCTGTATGTACATATCACTAAGGACTACGCCTGTATGTATATATCACTAAGGACTACACCTGTATGTACATATCACTAAGGACTACACCTGTATGTACATATCACTATGACTACGCCTGTATGTACATATCACTAAGGCCTAAGCCTGTATGTACATATCACTAAGGGTTACGCCTGTATGTACATATCACTAAGGACTACGCCTGTATGTATATATCACTAAGGGTTACGCCTGTATGTACATATCACTAAGGGTTACGCCTGTATGTACATATCACTAAGGACTACACCTGTATGTACATATCACTAAGGACTACACCTGTATGTACATATCACTAAGGACTACGCCTGTATGTACATATCACTAAGGACTACGCCTGTATGTACATATCACTAAGGACTACGCCTGTATGTACATATCACTAAGGACTACGCCTGTATGTACATATCACTAAGGACTACGCCTGTATGTACATATCGCTAAGGCCTACACCTGTATGTACATATCACTAAGGCCTACGCCTGTATGTACATATCACTAAGGACTACACCTGTATGTACATATCACTAAGGCCTACACCTGTATGTACATATCACTAAGGCCTACGCCTGTATGTACATATCACTAAGGCCTACGCCTGTATGTACATATCACTAAGGCCTACACCTGTATGTACATATCACTAAGGACTACGCCTGTATGTACATATCACTAAGGCCTACGCCTGTATGTACATATCACTAAGGACTACACCTGTATGTACATATCAATAAGGCCTTCGCCTGTATGTACATATCACTAAGGCCTACGCCTGTATGTACATATCACTAAGGCCTTCGCCTGTATGTACATATCACTAAGGCCTACGCCTGTATGTACATATCACTAAGGCCTACGCCTGTATGTACATATCACTAAGGCCTAAGCCTGTATGTACATATCACTAAGGCCTACACCTGTATGTACATATCACTAAGGACTACGCCTGTATGTACATATCACTAAGGACTACGCCTGTATGTACATATCACTAAGGGTTACGCCTGTATGTACATATCACTAAGGACTACGCCTGTATGTATATATCACTAAGGGTTACGCCTGTATGTACATATCACTAAGGGTTACGCCTGTATGTACATATCACTAAGGACTACACCTGTATGTACATATCACTAAGGACTACACCTGTATGTACATATCACTAAGGACTACGCCTGTATGTACATATCACTAAGGACTACGCCTGTATGTACATATCACTAAGGACTACGCCTGTATGTACATATCACTAAGGACTACGCCTGTATGTACATATCACTAAGGACTATGCCTGTATGTACATATCGCTAAGGCCTACACCTGTATGTACATATCACTAAGGCCTACGCCTGTATGTACATATCACTAAGGACTACACCTGTATGTACATATCACTAAGGCCTACACCTGTATGTACATATCACTAAGGCCTACGCCTGTATGTACATATCACTAAGGCCTACGCCTGTATGTACATATCACTAAGGCCTACACCTGTATGTACATATCACTAAGGACTACGCCTGTATGTACATATCACTAAGGCCTACGCCTGTATGTACATATCACTAAGGACTACACCTGTATGTACATATCAATAAGGCCTTCGCCTGTATGTACATATCACTAAAGCCTACGCCTGTATGTACATATCACTAAGGCCTTCGCCTGTATGTACATATCACTAAGGCCTACGCCTGTATGTACATATCACTAAGGCCTACGCCTGTATGTACATATCACTAAGGCCTAAGCCTGTATGTACATATCACTAAGGCCTACACCTGTATGTACATATCACTAAGGACTACGCCTGTATGTACATATCACTAAGGTCTACGCCTGTATGTACATATCACTAAGGCCTACGCCTGTGTGTACATATCACTAAGGCCTCCGCCTGTATGTACATATCACTAAGGACTACACCTGTATGTACATATCACTAAGGCCTACGCCTGTATGTACATATCACTAAGGCCTCCGCCTGTATGTACATATCACTAAGGACTACACCTGTATGTACATATCACTAAGGACTACACCTGTATGTACATATCACTAAGGCCTCCGCCTGTATGTACATATCACTAAGGACTACACCTGTATGTATATATCACTAAGGCCTACACCTGTATGTACATATCACTAAGGACTACGCCTGTATGTATATATCACTAAGGACTACACCTATATGTACATATCACTAAGGACTACGCCTGTATGTACATATCACTAAGGACTACACCTGTATGTACATATCACTAAGGACTACGCCTGTATGTACATATCGCTAAGGCCTACACCTGTATGTACATATCACTAAGGCCTACGCCTGTATGTACATATCACTAAGGACTACACCTGTATGTACATATCACTAAGGCCTACACCTGTATGTACATACCACTAAGGCCTACGCCTGTATGTACATATCACTAAGGCCTACGCCTGTATGTACATATCACTAAGGCCTACACCTGTATGTACATATCACTAAGGACTACGCCTGTATGTACATATCACTAAGGCCTACGCCTGTATGTACATATCACTAAAGACCACGCCTGTATATATTGTGCATATCACTAAGGACTACACCTATATGTACATATCACTAAGGCCTACCCTGTATGTACATATCACTAAGGACTACACCTGTATGTACATATCACTAAGGCCTACACCTGTATGTACATATCACTAAGGACTACACCTGTATGTACATATCACTAAGGACTACACCTGTATGTACATATCACTAAGGACTACACCAGTATGTACATATCACTAAGGACTACGCCTGTATGTACATATCACTAAGGGATACGCCTGTATGTACGTATCACTAAGGCCTACACCTGTATGTACATATCACTAAGGACTACACCTGTATGTACATATCACTAAGGACTACACCTGTATGTACTGTACATATCGATAAAGCCTACGCCTGTATGTACATATCACTAAGGACTACACCAGTATGTACATATCGCTAAGGACTACGCCTGTATGTACATATCACTAAGGGATACGCCTGTATGTACATATCACTAAGGACTACACCTGTATGTACATATCACTAAGGCCTTCGCCTGTATGTACATATCACTAAGGCCTACGCCTGTATGTACATATCACTAAGGACTACGCCTGTATGTACATATCACTAAGGACTACGCCTGCATGTACATATCACTAAGGCCTACGCCTGCATGTACATATCACTAAGGCCTACGCCTGCATGTACATATCACTAAGGCCTACGCCTGTATGTACATATCACTAAGGCCTACACCTGTATGTACGTATCACTAAGGACTACACCTGTATGTACATATCACTAAGGCCTACGCCTGTATGTACATATCACTAAGGACTACGCCTGTATGTACATATCACTAAGGGCTACGTCTGTATGTACATATCACTAAGGACTACACCTGTATGTACATATCACTAAGGAGTACACCTGTAGGTACATATCACTAAGGACTACGCCTGTATGTACATATCACTAAGGACTACGCCTGTATGTACATATCACTAAGGGCTATGCCTGTATGTACATATCACTAAGGACTACGCCTGTATGTACATATCACTAAGGACTACGCCTGTATGTACATATCACTAAGGGCTATGCCTGTATGTACATATCACTAAGGACTACACCTGTATGTACATATCACTAAGGCCTACACCTGTATGTACATATCACTAAGGCCTATGCCTGTATGTACATATCACTAAGGACTACTCCTGTATGTACATATCACTAAGGACTACACCTGTATGTACATATCACTAAGGCCTACGCCTGTATGTACATATCACTAAGGACTACGCCTGTATGTACATATCACTAAGGACTACACCTGTATATACTGTACATATCACTAAGGACTACACCTGTATGTACATATCACTAAGGACTACACCTGTATGTACATATCACTAAGGCCTACACCTGTATGTACATATCACTAAGGACTACACCTGTATGTACAAATCACTAAGGACTACACCTGTATGTACATATCACTAAGGACTACACCTGTATGTACATATCACTAAGGACTACACCTGTATGTACATATCACTAAGGTCTACGCCTGTATGTACATATCACTAAGGGCTACGCCTGTATGTACATATCACTAAGGCCTACGCCTGTATGTACATATAACTAAGGACTACACCTGTATGTACATATCACTAAGGCCTACGCCTGTATGTACATATCACTAAGGACTACACCTGTATGTACATATCACTAAGGACTACGCCTGTATGTACATATCACTAAGGCCTACGCCTGCATGTACATATCACTGAGGCCTACGCCTGCATGTACATATCACTAAGGCCTACGCCTGCATGTACATATCACTAAGGCCTACGCCTGTATGTACATATCACTAAGGCCTACACCTGTATGTACGTATCACTAAGGACTACACCTGTATGTACATATCACTAAGGCCTACGCCTGTATGTACATATTACTAAGGACTACGCCTGTATGTACATATCACTAAGGCCTACGCCTGTATACACATATCGCTAAGGACTACCCTGTATGTACATATAACTAAGGACTACACCTGTATGTACATATCACTAAGGCCTACGCCTGTATGTATATATCACTAAGGCCTACGCCTTTATGTACATATCACTAAGGACTACGCCTGTATGTACATATCACTAAGGCCTACACCTGTATGTACATGTCACTAAGGACTACACCTGTATGTACATATCACTAAGGACTACGCCTGTATGTACATATCACTAAGGACTACACCTGTATGTACATATCACTAAGGCCTACCCTGTATGTACATATCACTAAGGACTACACCTGTATGTACGTATCACTAAGGGCTACACCTGTATGTACATATCACTAAGGACTACACCTGTATGTACATATCACTAAGGACTACACCTGTATGTACATATCACTAAGGACTACGACTGTATGTACATATCACTAAGGCCTACGCCTGTATGTACATATCACTAAGGCCTACACCTGTGTGTACATATCACTAAGGCCTACGCCTGTATGTACATATCACTAAGGACTACGCCTGTATGTACATATCACTAAGGACTACGCCTGTATGTACATATCACTAAGGACTACACCTGTATGTACATATCACTAAGGACTACGCCTGTATGTACATATCACTAAGGCCTACGCCTGTATGTACATATCACTAAGGCCTACACCTGTATGTACATATCACTAAGGACTACGTCTCTATGTACATATCACTAAGGACTACACCTGCATGTACATATCACTAAGGACTACGCCTGTATGTACATATCACTAAGGGCTACGCCTGTATGTACATATCACTAAGGCCTACGCCTGTATGTACATATCACTAAGGACTACACCAGTATGTACATATCACTAAGGGCTACGTCTGTATGTACATATCACTAAGGGCTACGCCTGTATGTACATATCACTAAGGGCTACGCCTGTATGTACATATCACTAAGGACTACGCCTATATGTACATATCACTAAGGACTACGCCTGTATGTACATATCACTAAGGCCTACGCCTGTATGTACATATCACTAAGGACTACACCTGTATGTACATATCACTAAGGACTACACCTGTATGTACATATCACTAAGGACTACACCTGTATGTACATATCACTAAGGACTACGCCTGTATACACATATCGCTAAGGACTACGCCTGTATGTACATATCGCTAAGGCCTACACCTGTATGTACATATCACTAAGGACTACACCTGTATGTACATATCACTAAGGACTACGCCTGTATGTACATATCACTAAGGCCTACGCCTGTATGTACATATCACTAAGGCCTACACCTGTATGTACATATCACTAAGGACTACGCCTCTATGTACATATCACTAAGGACTACACCTGCATGTACATATCACTAAGGACTACGCCTGTATGTACATATCACTAAGGGCTACGCCTGTATGTACATATCACTAAGGCCTACGCCTGTATGTACATATCACTAAGGACTACACCAGTATGTACATATCACTAAGGGCTACGTCTGTATGTACATATCACTAAGGGCTACGCCTGTATGTACATATCACTAAGGACTACACCTGTATGTACTGTACATATCGATAAAGCCTACGCCTGTATGTACATATCACTAAGGACTACACCTGTATGTACATATCACTAAGGACCACGCCTGTATATATTGTGCATATCACTAAGGACTACACCTGTATGTACGTATCACTAAGGCCTACGCCTGTATGTACATATCACTAAGGCCTACGCCTGTATGTACATATCACTAAGGCCTACACCTGTATGTACATATCACTAAGGATTACACCTGTATGTACATATCACTAAGGACTACGCCTGTATGTACATATCACTAAGGACTACACCTGTATGTATATATCACTAAGGACTACACCTGTATGTACATATCACTAAGGCCTACACCTGTATGTACATATCACTAAGGACTACGCCTGTATGTACATATCACTAAGGCCTACACCTGTATGTACATATCACTAAGGCCTACACCTGTATGTACACATCACTAAGGCCTACACCTGTATGTACACATCACTAAGGCCTACGCCTGTATGTACATATCACTAAGGCCTACACCTGTATGTACATATCACTAAGGACTACGCCTGTATGTACATATCACTAAGGCCTACACCTGTATGTACATATCACTAAGGATTACACCTGAATGTACATATCACTAAGGACTACGCCTGTATGTACATATCACTAAGGCCTACACCTGTATGTACATATCACTAAGGCCTACGCCTGTATGTACATATCACTAAGGACTACGCCTGTATGTACATATCACTAAGGACTACACCTGTATGTCAATATCACTAAGGACTACACCTGTATATATTGTACATATCACTAAGGCCTACGCCTGTATGTACATATCACTAAGGACTACACCTGTATGTACATATCACTAAGGACTACACCTGTATGTACTTATCACTAAGGCCTACACCTGTATGTACTTATCACTAAGGCCTACGCCTGTGTACACATATCGCTAAGGACTACCCTGTATGTATATATCACTAAGGCCTACGCCTTTATGTACATATCACTAAGGACTACACCTGTATGTACACATCACTAAGGCCTACACCTGTATGTACACATCACTAAGGCCTACGCCTGTATGTACATATCACTAAGGACTACTCCTGTATGTACATATCACTAAGGACTACTCCTGTATGTACATATCACTAAGGACTACGCCTGTATGTACATATCGCTAAGGACTACGCCTGTATGCACATATCACTAAGGACTACGCCTGTATGTACATATCACTAAGGACTACGCCTGTATGTACATATCACTAAGGACTACACCTGTATGTACATATCACTAAGGACTACACCTGTATGTACATATCCCTAAGGACTACGCCTGTATGTACATATCACTAAGGGCTACGCCTGTATGTACATATCACTAAGGACTACACCTGTATGTACTGTACATATCGATAAAGCCTACGCCTGTATGTACATATCACTAAGGACTACACCTGTATGTACATATCACTAAGGCCTACACCTGTATGTACATATCACTAAGGCCTACACCTGTATGTACATATCACTAAGGACTACACCTGTATGTACTTAGCACTAAGGCCTACGCCTGTATACACATATCGCTAAGGACTACACCTGTATGTACATATCACTAAGGACTACACCTGTATGTACATATCACTAAGGACTACACCTGTATGTACATATCACTAAGGACTACACCTGTATGTACATATCACTAAGGCCTACGCCTGTATGTACTTATCACTAAGGCCTACACCTGTATGTACATATCACTAAGGACTACGCCTGTATGTACATATCACTAAGGACTACATCTGTATGTACATATCACTAAGGACTACGCCTGTATATACTGTACATATCACTAAGGACTACGCCTGTATGTATATATCACTAAGGACTACGCCTGTATGTACATATCACTAAGGACTACGCCTGTATGTATATATCACTAAGGACTACGCCTGTATGTACATATCACTAAGGACTACGCCTGTATGTACATATCACTAAGGACTACACCTGTATGTACATATCAGTAAGGACTACACCTGTATGTACTTATCACTAAGGCCTACACCTGTATGTACATATCACTAAGGCCTACACCTGTATGTACATATCACTAAGGACTACACCAGTATGTACATATCACTAAGGCCTACACCTGTATGTACATATCACTAAGGCCTACACCTGTATGTACATATCACTAAGGCCTACGCCTGTATGTACATATCACTAAGGACTACGCGTGTATGTACATATCACTAAGGACTACACCTGTATGTACGTATCACTAAGGGCTACGCCTGTATGTACATATCACTAAGGACTACGCGTGTATGTACATATCACTAAGGACTACACCTGTATGTACGTATCACTAAGGGCTACGCCTGTATGTACATATCACTAAGGACTACACCTGTATGTACAAATCACTAAGGACTACACCTGTATGTACATATCACTAAGGACTACGCCTGTATGTACATATCACTAAGGACTACGCCTGTATGTACATATCACTAAGGACTACACCTGTATGTACATATCACTAAGGACTACGCCTGTATGTACATATCACTAAGGACTACGCCTGTATGTACATATCACTAAGGACTACGCCTGTATGTACATATCACTAATGACTACGCCTGTATGTACATATCACTAAGGACTACACCTGTATGTACATATCACTAAGGACTACACCTGTATGTACATATCACTAAGGACTACACCTGTATGTACATATCACTAAGGCCTACACCTGTATGTACATATCACTAAGGACTACACCTGTATGTACATATCACTAAGGACTACGCCTGTATGTACATATCACTAAGGCCTCCGCCTGTATGTACATATCACTAAGGACTACACCTGTATGTACATATCACTAAGGACTACGCCTGTATGTACATATCACTAAGGACTACACCAGTATGTACATATCACTAAGGACTACACCTGTATGTACATATCACTAAGGACTACACCTGTATGTACATATCACTAAGGACTACGCCTGTATGTAAATATCACTAAGGACTACGCCTGTATGTACATATCACTAAGGACTACGCCTGTATGTACATATCACTAAGGCCTATGCCTGTATGTACATATCACTAAGGGCTACGCCTGTATGAACATATCACTAAGGACTACGCCTGTATGTACATATCACTAAGGACTACGCCTGTATGTACATATCACTAAGGACTACGCCTGTATGTACATATCACTAAGGACTACGCCTGTATGTACATATCACTAAGGCCTATGCCTGTATGTAGATATCACTAAGGACTACACCTGTATGTATATATCACTAAGGACTACGCCTGTATGTACATATCACTAAGGCCTATGCCTGTATGTACATGTCACTAAGGACTACGCCTGTATGTACATATCACTAAGGACTACGCCTGTATGTACATATCACTAAGGCCTATGCCTGTATGTATATATCACTAAGGACTACACCTGTATGTATATATCACTAAGGACTACGCCTGTATGTACATATCACTAAGGCCTATGCCTGTATGTACATATCACTAAGGCCTACACCTGTGTGTACATATCACTAAGGGCTATGCCTGTATGTACATATCGCTAAGGACTACGCCTGTATACACATATCACTAAGGCCTACGCCTTTATGTACATATCACTAAGGACTACGCCTGTATGTACATATCACTAAGGACTACAACTGTATGTACATATCACTAAGGACTACGCCTGTCTGTACATATCACTAAGGCCTATGCCTGTATGTACATATCACTAAGGACTACGCCTGTATGTACATATCACTAAGGCCTATGCCTGTATGTACATATCACTAAGGACTACGCCTGTATGTACATATCACTAAGGACTACGCCTGTATGTACATATCACTAAGGACTACGCCTGTATGTAAATATCACTAAGGACTACGCCTGTATGTACATATCACTAAGGACTACGCCTGTATGTACATATCACTAAGGCCTATGCCTGTATGTAGATATCACTAAGGACTACGCCTGTATGTACTTATCACTAAGGACTACGCCTGTATGTACATATCACTAAGGACTACGCCTGTATGTACATATCACTAAGGGCTACGCCTGTATGTACATATCACTAAGGCCTACGCCTGTATGTACATATAACTAAGGACTACACCTGTATGTACATATCACTAAGGCCTACGCCTGTATGTACATATCACTAAGGCCTACGCCTGTATGTACATATCACTAAGGCCTACACCTGTATGTACATATCACTAAGGCCTACACCTGTATGTACACATCACTAAGGCCTACACCTGTATGTACACATCACTAAGGCCTACGCCTGTATGTACATATCACTAAGGCCTACACCTGTATGTACATATCACTAAGGACTACGCCTGTATGTACATATCACTAAGGCCTACACCTGTATGTACATATCACTAAGGATTACACCTGAATGTACATATCACTAAGGACTACGCCTGTATGTACATATCACTAAGGCCTACACCTGTATGTACATATCACTAAGGCCTACGCCTGTATGTACATATCACTAAGGACTACGCCTGTATGTACATATCACTAAGGACTACACCTGTATGTCAATATCACTAAGGACTACACCTGTATATATTGTACATATCACTAAGGCCTACGCCTGTATGTACATATCACTAAGGACTACACCTGTATGTACATATCACTAAGGACTACACCTGTATGTACTTATCACTAAGGCCTACACCTGTATGTACTTATCACTAAGGCCTACGCCTGTGTACACATATCGCTAAGGACTACCCTGTATGTACATATCACTAAGGCCTACGCCTTTATGTACATATCACTAAGGACTACACCTGTATGTACACATCACTAAGGCCTACACCTGTATGTACACATCACTAAGGCCTACGCCTGTATGTACATATCACTAAGGACTACACCTGTATGTACATATCACTAAGGACTACACCTGTATGTACATATCACTAAGGACTACGCCTGTATGTACATATCGCTAAGGACTACGCCTGTATGCACATATCACTAAGGACTACGCCTGTATGTACATATCACTAAGGACTACGCCTGTATGTACATATCACTAAGGACTACACCTGTATGTACATATCACTAAGGACTACACCTGTATGTACATATCCCTAAGGACTACGCCTGTATGTACATATCACTAAGGGCTACGCCTGTATGTACATATCACTAAGGACTACACCTGTATGTACTGTACATATCGATAAAGCCTACGCCTGTATGTACATATCACTAAGGACTACGCCTGTATGTACATATCACTAAGGACTACGCCTGTATGTACATATCACTAAGGCCTACACCTGTATGTACATATCACTAAGGACTACACCTGTATGTACTTAGCACTAAGGCCTACGCCTGTATACACATATCGCTAAGGACTACACCTGTATGTACATATCACTAAGGACTACACCTGTATGTACATATCACTAAGGACTACACCTGTATGTACATATCACTAAGGACTACACCTGTATGTACATATCACTAAGGCCTACGCCTGTATGTACTTATCACTAAGGCCTACACCTGTATGTACATATCACTAAGGACTACACCTGTATGTACATATCACTAAGGACTACATCTGTATGTACATATCACTAAGGACTACGCCTGTATATACTGTACATATCACTAAGGACTACGCCTGTATGTACATATCACTAAGGACTACGCCTGTATGTACATATCACTAAGGACTACACCTGTATGTACATATCACTAAGGACTACGCCTCTATGTACATATCACTAAGGACTACGCCTGTAGGTACATATCACTAAGGACTACACCTGTATGTACATATCACTAAGGACTACACCTGTATGTACATATCACTAAGGACTACACCTGTATGTACATATCACTAAGGCCTACGCCTGTATGTACATATCACTAAAGACCACGCCTGTATATATTGTGCATATCACTAAGGACTACACCTGTATGTACATATCACTAAAGACCACGCCTGTATATATTGTGCATATCACTAAGGACTACACCTGTATGTACATATCACTAAGGACTACACCTGTATGTACATATCACGAAGGACTACACCTGTATGTACATATCACTAAGGACTACGCCTGTATGTACATATCACTAAGGACTACATCTGTATGTACATATCACTAAGGACTACGCCTGTATATACTGTACATATCACTAAGGACTACGCCTGTATGTATATATCACTAAGGACTACGCCTGTATGTACATATCACTAAGGACTACGCCTGTATGTATATATCACTAAGGACTACGCCTGTATGTACATATCACTAAGGACTACGCCTGTATGTACATATCACTAAGGACTACACCTGTATGTACATATCAGTAAGGACTACACCTGTATGTACTTATCACTAAGGCCTACACCTGTATGTACATATCACTAAGGCCTACACCTGTATGTACATATCACTAAGGACTACACCAGTATGTACATATCACTAAGGCCTACACCTGTATGTACATATCACTAAGGCCTACGCCTGTATGTACATATCACTAAGGACTACTCGTGTATGTACATATCACTAAGGACTACACCTGTATGTACGTATCACTAAGGGCTACGCCTGTATGTACATATCACTAAGGACTACGCGTATATGTACATATCACTAAGGAGTACACCTGTATGTACATATCACTAAGGACTACATCTGTATGTACATATCACTAAGGACTACGCCTGTATATACTGTACATATCACTAAGGACTACGCCTGTATGTATATATCACTAAGGACTACGCCTGTATGTACATATCACTAAGGACTACGCCTGTATGTACATATCACTAAGGACTACACCTGTATGTACAAATCACTAAGGACTACACCTGTATGTACATATCACTAAGGACTAGGCCTGTATGTACATATCACTAAGGACTACGCCTGTATGTACATATCACTAAGGACTACACCTGTATGTACATATCACTAAGGACTACACCTGTATGTACATATCACTAAGGACTACGCCTGTATGTACATATCACTAAGGACTACGCCTGTATGTACATATCACTAAGGACTACGCCTGTATGTACATATCATTAAGGCCTACACCTGTATGTACATATCACTAAGGACTACGCCTGTATGTACATATCACTAATGACTACGCCTGTATGTACATATCACTAAGGACTACACCTGTATGTACATATCACTAAGGACTACACCTGTATGTACATATCACTAAGGACTACACCTGTATGTACATATCACTAAGGCCTACACCTGTATGTACATATCACTAAGGACTACACCTGTATGTACATATCACTAAGGACTACGCCTGTATGTACATATCACTAAGGACTACACCAGTATGTACATATCACTAAGGACTACACCTGTATGTACATATCACTAAGGACTACACCTGTATGTACATATCACTAAGGACTACGCCTGTATGTAAATATCACTAAGGACTACGCCTGTATGTACATATCACTAAGGACTACGCCTGTATGTACATATCACTAAGGCCTATGCCTGTATGTACATATCACTAAGGGCTACGCCTGTATGTACATATCACTAAGGACTACGCCTGTATGTACATATCACTAAGGACTACACCTGTATGTACATATCACTAAGGACTACGACTGTATGTACATATCACTAAGGCCTACGCCTGTATGTACATATCACTAAGGCCTACACCTGTGTGTACATATCACTAAGGCCTACGCCTGTATGTACATATCACTAAGGACTACGCCTGTATGTACATATCACTAAGGACTACGCCTGTATGTACATATCACTAAGGACTACACCTGTATGTACATATCACTAAGGACTACGCCTGTATGTACATATCACTAAGGCCTACGCCTGTATGTACATATCACTAAGGCCTACACCTGTATGTACATATCACTAAGGACTACGTCTCTATGTACATATCACTAAGGACTACACCTGCATGTACATATCACTAAGGACTACGCCTGTATGTACATATCACTAAGGGCTACGCCTGTATGTACATATCACTAAGGCCTACGCCTGTATGTACATATCACTAAGGACTACACCAGTATGTACATATCAGTAAGGGCTACGTCTGTATGTACATATCACTAAGGGCTACGCCTGTATGTACATATCACTAAGGACTACGCCTATATGTACATATCACTAAGGACTACGCCTGTATGTACATATCACTAAGGCCTACGCCTGTATGTACATATCACTAAGGACTACACCTGTATGTACATATCACTAAGGACTACACCTGTATGTACATATCACTAAGGACTACACCTGTATGTACATATCACTAAGGACTACGCCTGTATACACATATCGCTAAGGACTACGCCTGTATGTACATATCGCTAAGGCCTACACCTGTATGTACATATCACTAAGGACTACACCTGTATGTACATATCACTAAGGACTACGCCTGTATGTACATATCACTAAGGCCTACGCCTGTATGTACATATCACTAAGGCCTACACCTGTATGTACATATCACTAAGGACTACGCCTCTATGTACATATCACTAAGGACTACACCTGCATGTACATATCACTAAGGACTACGCCTGTATGTACATATCACTAAGGGCTACGCCTGTATGTACATATCACTAAGGCCTACGCCTGTATGTACATATCACTAAGGACTACACCAGTATGTACATATCACTAAGGGCTACGTCTGTATGTACATATCACTAAGGGCTACGCCTGTATGTACATATCACTAAGGACTACACCTGTATGTACTGTACATATCGATAAAGCCTACGCCTGTATGTACATATCACTAAGGACTACACCTGTATGTACATATCACTAAGGACCACGCCTGTATATATTGTGCATATCACTAAGGACTACACCTGTATGTACGTATCACTAAGGCCTACGCCTGTATGTACATATCACTAAGGCCTACGCCTGTATGTACATATCACTAAGGCCTACACCTGTATGTACATATCACTAAGGATTACACCTGTATGTACATATCACTAAGGACTACGCCTGTATGTACATATCACTAAGGACTACACCTGTATGTATATATCACTAAGGACTACACCTGTATGTACATATCACTAAGGCCTACACCTGTATGTACATATCACTAAGGACTACGCCTGTATGTACATATCACTAAGGCCTACACCTGTATGTACATATCACTAAGGCCTACACCTGTATGTACACATCACTAAGGCCTACACCTGTATGTACACATCACTAAGGCCTACGCCTGTATGTACATATCACTAAGGCCTACACCTGTATGTACATATCACTAAGGACTACGCCTGTATGTACATATCACTAAGGCCTACACCTGTATGTACATATCACTAAGGATTACACCTGAATGTACATATCACTAAGGACTACGCCTGTATGTACATATCACTAAGGCCTACACCTGTATGTACATATCACTAAGGCCTACGCCTGTATGTACATATCACTAAGGACTACGCCTGTATGTACATATCACTAAGGACTACACCTGTATGTCAATATCACTAAGGACTACACCTGTATATATTGTACATATCACTAAGGCCTACGCCTGTATGTACATATCACTAAGGACTACACCTGTATGTACATATCACTAAGGACTACACCTGTATGTACTTATCACTAAGGCCTACACCTGTATGTACTTATCACTAAGGCCTACGCCTGTGTACACATATCGCTAAGGACTACCCTGTATGTATATATCACTAAGGCCTACGCCTTTATGTACATATCACTAAGGACTACACCTGTATGTACACATCACTAAGGCCTACACCTGTATGTACACATCACTAAGGCCTACGCCTGTATGTACATATCACTAAGGACTACTCCTGTATGTACATATCACTAAGGACTACTCCTGTATGTACATATCACTAAGGACTACGCCTGTATGTACATATCGCTAAGGACTACGCCTGTATGCACATATCACTAAGGACTACGCCTGTATGTACATATCACTAAGGACTACGCCTGTATGTACATATCACTAAGGACTACACCTGTATGTACATATCACTAAGGACTACACCTGTATGTACATATCCCTAAGGACTACGCCTGTATGTACATATCACTAAGGGCTACGCCTGTATGTACATATCACTAAGGACTACACCTGTATGTACTGTACATATCGATAAAGCCTACGCCTGTATGTACATATCACTAAGGACTACACCTGTATGTACATATCACTAAGGCCTACACCTGTATGTACATATCACTAAGGCCTACACCTGTATGTACATATCACTAAGGACTACACCTGTATGTACTTAGCACTAAGGCCTACGCCTGTATACACATATCGCTAAGGACTACACCTGTATGTACATATCACTAAGGACTACACCTGTATGTACATATCACTAAGGACTACACCTGTATGTACATATCACTAAGGACTACACCTGTATGTACATATCACTAAGGCCTACGCCTGTATGTACTTATCACTAAGGCCTACACCTGTATGTACATATCACTAAGGACTACGCCTGTATGTACATATCACTAAGGACTACATCTGTATGTACATATCACTAAGGACTACGCCTGTATATACTGTACATATCACTAAGGACTACGCCTGTATGTATATATCACTAAGGACTACGCCTGTATGTACATATCACTAAGGACTACGCCTGTATGTATATATCACTAAGGACTACGCCTGTATGTACATATCACTAAGGACTACGCCTGTATGTACATATCACTAAGGACTACACCTGTATGTACATATCAGTAAGGACTACACCTGTATGTACTTATCACTAAGGCCTACACCTGTATGTACATATCACTAAGGCCTACACCTGTATGTACATATCACTAAGGACTACACCAGTATGTACATATCACTAAGGCCTACACCTGTATGTACATATCACTAAGGCCTACACCTGTATGTACATATCACTAAGGCCTACGCCTGTATGTACATATCACTAAGGACTACGCGTGTATGTACATATCACTAAGGACTACACCTGTATGTACGTATCACTAAGGGCTACGCCTGTATGTACATATCACTAAGGACTACGCGTGTATGTACATATCACTAAGGACTACACCTGTATGTACGTATCACTAAGGGCTACGCCTGTATGTACATATCACTAAGGACTACACCTGTATGTACAAATCACTAAGGACTACACCTGTATGTACATATCACTAAGGACTACGCCTGTATGTACATATCACTAAGGACTACGCCTGTATGTACATATCACTAAGGACTACACCTGTATGTACATATCACTAAGGACTACGCCTGTATGTACATATCACTAAGGACTACGCCTGTATGTACATATCACTAAGGACTACGCCTGTATGTACATATCACTAATGACTACGCCTGTATGTACATATCACTAAGGACTACACCTGTATGTACATATCACTAAGGACTACACCTGTATGTACATATCACTAAGGACTACACCTGTATGTACATATCACTAAGGCCTACACCTGTATGTACATATCACTAAGGACTACACCTGTATGTACATATCACTAAGGACTACGCCTGTATGTACATATCACTAAGGCCTCCGCCTGTATGTACATATCACTAAGGACTACACCTGTATGTACATATCACTAAGGACTACGCCTGTATGTACATATCACTAAGGACTACACCAGTATGTACATATCACTAAGGACTACACCTGTATGTACATATCACTAAGGACTACACCTGTATGTACATATCACTAAGGACTACGCCTGTATGTAAATATCACTAAGGACTACGCCTGTATGTACATATCACTAAGGACTACGCCTGTATGTACATATCACTAAGGCCTATGCCTGTATGTACATATCACTAAGGGCTACGCCTGTATGAACATATCACTAAGGACTACGCCTGTATGTACATATCACTAAGGACTACGCCTGTATGTACATATCACTAAGGACTACGCCTGTATGTACATATCACTAAGGACTACGCCTGTATGTACATATCACTAAGGCCTATGCCTGTATGTAGATATCACTAAGGACTACACCTGTATGTATATATCACTAAGGACTACGCCTGTATGTACATATCACTAAGGCCTATGCCTGTATGTACATGTCACTAAGGACTACGCCTGTATGTACATATCACTAAGGACTACGCCTGTATGTACATATCACTAAGGCCTATGCCTGTATGTATATATCACTAAGGACTACACCTGTATGTATATATCACTAAGGACTACGCCTGTATGTACATATCACTAAGGCCTATGCCTGTATGTACATATCACTAAGGCCTACACCTGTGTGTACATATCACTAAGGGCTATGCCTGTATGTACATATCGCTAAGGACTACGCCTGTATACACATATCACTAAGGCCTACGCCTTTATGTACATATCACTAAGGACTACGCCTGTATGTACATATCACTAAGGACTACAACTGTATGTACATATCACTAAGGACTACGCCTGTCTGTACATATCACTAAGGCCTATGCCTGTATGTACATATCACTAAGGACTACGCCTGTATGTACATATCACTAAGGCCTATGCCTGTATGTACATATCACTAAGGACTACGCCTGTATGTACATATCACTAAGGACTACGCCTGTATGTACATATCACTAAGGACTACGCCTGTATGTAAATATCACTAAGGACTACGCCTGTATGTACATATCACTAAGGACTACGCCTGTATGTACATATCACTAAGGCCTATGCCTGTATGTAGATATCACTAAGGACTACGCCTGTATGTACTTATCACTAAGGACTACGCCTGTATGTACATATCACTAAGGACTACGCCTGTATGTACATATCACTAAGGGCTACGCCTGTATGTACATATCACTAAGGCCTACGCCTGTATGTACATATAACTAAGGACTACACCTGTATGTACATATCACTAAGGCCTACGCCTGTATGTACATATCACTAAGGCCTACGCCTGTATGTACATATCACTAAGGCCTACACCTGTATGTACATATCACTAAGGCCTACACCTGTATGTACACATCACTAAGGCCTACACCTGTATGTACACATCACTAAGGCCTACGCCTGTATGTACATATCACTAAGGCCTACACCTGTATGTACATATCACTAAGGACTACGCCTGTATGTACATATCACTAAGGCCTACACCTGTATGTACATATCACTAAGGATTACACCTGAATGTACATATCACTAAGGACTACGCCTGTATGTACATATCACTAAGGCCTACACCTGTATGTACATATCACTAAGGCCTACGCCTGTATGTACATATCACTAAGGACTACGCCTGTATGTACATATCACTAAGGACTACACCTGTATGTCAATATCACTAAGGACTACACCTGTATATATTGTACATATCACTAAGGCCTACGCCTGTATGTACATATCACTAAGGACTACACCTGTATGTACATATCACTAAGGACTACACCTGTATGTACTTATCACTAAGGCCTACACCTGTATGTACTTATCACTAAGGCCTACGCCTGTGTACACATATCGCTAAGGACTACCCTGTATGTACATATCACTAAGGCCTACGCCTTTATGTACATATCACTAAGGACTACACCTGTATGTACACATCACTAAGGCCTACACCTGTATGTACACATCACTAAGGCCTACGCCTGTATGCACATATCACTAAGGACTACACCTGTATGTACATATCACTAAGGACTACACCTGTATGTACATATCACTAAGGACTACGCCTGTATGTACATATCGCTAAGGACTACGCCTGTATGCACATATCACTAAGGACTACGCCTGTATGTACATATCACTAAGGACTACGCCTGTATGTACATATCACTAAGGACTACACCTGTATGTACATATCACTAAGGACTACACCTGTATGTACATATCCCTAAGGACTACGCCTGTATGTACATATCACTAAGGGCTACGCCTGTATGTACATATCACTAAGGACTACACCTGTATGTACTGTACATATCGATAAAGCCTACGCCTGTATGTACATATCACTAAGGACTACGCCTGTATGTACATATCACTAAGGACTACGCCTGTATGTACATATCACTAAGGCCTACACCTGTATGTACATATCACTAAGGACTACACCTGTATGTACTTAGCACTAAGGCCTACGCCTGTATACACATATCGCTAAGGACTACACCTGTATGTACATATCACTAAGGACTACACCTGTATGTACATATCACTAAGGACTACACCTGTATGTACATATCACTAAGGACTACACCTGTATGTACATATCACTAAGGCCTACGCCTGTATGTACTTATCACTAAGGCCTACACCTGTATGTACATATCACTAAGGACTACACCTGTATGTACATATCACTAAGGACTACATCTGTATGTACATATCACTAAGGACTACGCCTGTATATACTGTACATATCACTAAGGACTACGCCTGTATGTACATATCACTAAGGACTACACCTGTATGTACATATCACTAAGGACTACGCCTCTATGTACATATCACTAAGGACTACGCCTGTAGGTACATATCACTAAGGACTACACCTGTATGTACATATCACTAAGGACTACACCTGTATGTACATATCACTAAGGACTACACCTGTATGTACATATCACTAAGGCCTACGCCTGTATGTACATATCACTAAAGACCACGCCTGTATATATTGTGCATATCACTAAGGACTACACCTGTATGTACATATCACTAAAGACCACGCCTGTATATATTGTGCATATCACTAAGGACTACACCTGTATGTACATATCACTAAGGACTACACCTGTATGTACATATCACGAAGGACTACACCTGTATGTACATATCACTAAGGACTACGCCTGTATGTACATATCACTAAGGACTACATCTGTATGTACATATCACTAAGGACTACGCCTGTATATACTGTACATATCACTAAGGACTACGCCTGTATGTATATATCACTAAGGACTACGCCTGTATGTACATATCACTAAGGACTACGCCTGTATGTATATATCACTAAGGACTACGCCTGTATGTACATATCACTAAGGACTACGCCTGTATGTACATATCACTAAGGACTACACCTGTATGTACATATCAGTAAGGACTACACCTGTATGTACTTATCACTAAGGCCTACACCTGTATGTACATATCACTAAGGCCTACACCTGTATGTACATATCACTAAGGACTACACCAGTATGTACATATCACTAAGGCCTACACCTGTATGTACATATCACTAAGGCCTACGCCTGTATGTACATATCACTAAGGACTACTCGTGTATGTACATATCACTAAGGACTACACCTGTATGTACGTATCACTAAGGGCTACGCCTGTATGTACATATCACTAAGGACTACGCGTATATGTACATATCACTAAGGACTACACCTGTATGTACATATCACTAAGGACTACATCTGTATGTACATATCACTAAGGACTACGCCTGTATATACTGTACATATCACTAAGGACTACGCCTGTATGTATATATCACTAAGGACTACGCCTGTATGTACATATCACTAAGGACTACGCCTGTATGTACATATCACTAAGGACTACACCTGTATGTACAAATCACTAAGGACTACACCTGTATGTACATATCACTAAGGACTAGGCCTGTATGTACATATCACTAAGGACTACGCCTGTATGTACATATCACTAAGGACTACACCTGTATGTACATATCACTAAGGACTACACCTGTATGTACATATCACTAAGGACTACGCCTGTATGTACATATCACTAAGGACTACGCCTGTATGTACATATCACTAAGGACTACGCCTGTATGTACATATCATTAAGGCCTACACCTGTATGTACATATCACTAAGGACTACGCCTGTATGTACATATCACTAATGACTACGCCTGTATGTACATATCACTAAGGACTACACCTGTATGTACATATCACTAAGGACTACACCTGTATGTACATATCACTAAGGACTACACCTGTATGTACATATCACTAAGGCCTACACCTGTATGTACATATCACTAAGGACTACACCTGTATGTACATATCACTAAGGACTACGCCTGTATGTACATATCACTAAGGACTACACCAGTATGTACATATCACTAAGGACTACACCTGTATACACATATCACTAAGGACTACGCCTGTATGTACATATCACTAAGGACTACGCCTGTATGTAAATATCACTAAGGACTACGCCTGTATGTACATATCACTAAGGACTACGCCTGTATGTACATATCACTAAGGCCTATGCCTGTATGTACATATCACTAAGGGCTACGCCTGTATGTACATATCACTAAGGACTACGCCTGTATGTACATATCACTAAGGACTACGCCTGTATGTACATATCACTAAGGACTACGCCTGTATGTACATATCACTAAGGACTACGCCTGTATGTACATATCACTAAGGCCTATGCCTGTATGTAGATATCACTAAGGACTACACCTGTATGTATATATCACTAAGGACTACGCCTGTATGTACATATCACTAAGGCCTATGCCTGTATGTACATGTCACTAAGGACTACGCCTGTATGTACATATCACTAAGGACTACGCCTGTATGTACATATGACTAAGGCCTATGCCTGTATGTACATATCACTAAGGACTACGCCTGTATGTACATATCACTAAGGCCTATGCCTGTATGTACATATCACTAAGGACTACGCCTGTATGTACATATCACTAAGGACTACACCTGTATGTACATATCACTAAGGACTACGCCTGTATGTACATATCACTAAGGCCTATGCCTGTATGTACATATCACTAAGGACTACGCCTGTATGTACATATCACTAAGGCCTACACCTGTATGTACATATCACTAAGGCCTACACCTGTATGTACATATCACTAAGGACTACACCTGTATGTACATATCACTAAGGACTACGCCTGTATGTACATATCGCTAAGGGCTACGCCTGTATGTACATATCAGTAAGGACTACGCCTGTATGTACATATCACTAAGGCCTACACCTGTATGTACATATCACTAAGGACTACGCCTGTATGTACATATCACTAAGGACTACACCTGTATGTACATATCACTAAGGCCTATGCCTGTATGTACATATCACTAAGGCCTACGCCTGTATGTACATATCACTAAGGACTACACCTGTATGTACATATCACTAAGGACTACGCCTGTATGTACATATCACTAAGGCCTATGCCTGTATGTAGATATCACTAAGGACTACGCCTGTATGTACATATCACTAAGAACTACGCCTGTATGTACATATCACTAAGGACTACACCTGTATGTACATATCACTAAGGACTACGCCTGTATGTACATATCACTAAGGACTACACCTGTATGTACATATCACTAAGGCCTACGCCTGTATGTACATATCACTAAGGCCTATGCCTGTATGTAGATATCACTAAGAACTACGCCTGTATGTACATATCACTAAGGACTACACCTGTATGTACATATCACTAAGGACTATGCCTGTATGTAGATATCACTAAGGACTACGCCTGTATGTACATATCACTAAGGACTACGCCTGTATATACTGTACATATCACTAAGGACTACACCTGTATGTACATATCACTAAGGCCTACGCCTGTGTGTACATATCACTAAGGACTACGCCTGTATGTACATATCACTAAGGACTACGCCTGTATGTACATATCACTAAGGCCTACGCCTGTGTGTACATATCACTAAGGACTACGCCTGTATGTACATATCACTAAGGACTACGCCTGTATGTACATATCACTAAGGACTACGCCTGTATGTACATATCACTAAGGACTACGCCTGTATGTACATATCACTAAGGACTACGCCTGTATGTACATGTCTGCAGAAAATCACAAGAACTGGAAGGAACAAAAACCTGCTTTGAAGCTGGAAATATTAAAGTATCATACTATAAAATGTAGGGATTACACACCGTGGAAAGCAAGTTCACCCCTAAACCCTATATATTTCTTGAAAGTAGACAACCTGAAGATTACATGTGTCTCAATGCGTTATCAGTCGCCACATACACCTTCGTGTAACTTTGTGAAAAAACACAATTTTTAAAAAAAAATGCACTAAGACACATATTTAAACCTAAAACTCCTATTCAATCACATTCACACACAAAACACATGTAAAATAATAGACCAAGGTGTAAACAATGTATATATATATATATACTATATATACTGCAAACATCAACTACAACAAGAGCTCGGACTCTCAAAAACACTGATACAAAAGACAAGCAAGATTCTGCAGTCACCACTAATATGTTACAGCTATACTGCACACAGCAAACTGTGACTGTCATACCAAAATCTAACTGTATGAGATTGCACAACATACCGTATATACAAACACAACTTCATATTTCACATATACAACCACCTTCATGCAACTTTACAGCAAACAGAGACTACAAGCAAAAACTAAACACAAATTTAAATTTTCTACTAAAGTGCCGCAAGCAACTCCTGCCTGCAAACAAATGTACTGTCCAAAAACCTGCCAGATGTGAGGAATCCATACATACCACATATATACAGTATATATATATATATATATATATATATATATATATATATATCTGGTATTAGAGTGTCTGTTCACCGACTGGAAGTCCCGGGTTTACATCTGTACTGTGGGTGCAAAAAAACAAAACAAAAAAACACCCACTATTACCCCAACACCCCCCCAACACCATCCGCTAGCACCCCCATCTGAAAGCTGCCAAACCTGTGATCTTATAAGGTGACATTCAGCAAGTGACATTGAGCGGGTGACAATGTGTTATGTGACTGATGGAACTTTCTACCTTCATCTCTAGTAATATTGGTTATTGCTGTAACTGATCTCACTACAGGAGCGGCCGAGGATTGTCCTATAGAAAGATCAGGTATGGACAGGGCAGGGGCAGATGGCTGAGGACTTTGTGTAAGTATTTGGTTCAGGGGGGTATTACATAAGAATACCCTGGGATTAGGCTCAGGGGGGTATTACATAAGAATACCCTGGGATTAGGCTCAGGGGGGTATTACATAAGAATACCCTGGGATTAGGCTCAGGGGGGGTATTACATAAGAATATCCCTGGGATTAGGCTCAGGGGGGGTATTACATAAGAATACCCTGGGATTAGGCTCAGAGGGGTATTACATAAGAATATCCCTGGGATTAGGCTCAGGGGGGTATTACATAAGAATACCCTGGGATTAGGCTCAGGGGGTATTACATAAGAATACCCTGGGATTAGGCTCAGGGGGGTATTACATAAGAATATCCCTGGGATTAGGCTCAGGGGGGTATTATATAAGAATACCCTGGGATTAGGCTCAGGGGGGTATTACATAAGAATACCCTGGGATTAGGCTCAGGGGGGGTATTACATAAGAATATCCCTGGGATTAGGCTCAGGGGGGTATTATATAAGAATACCCTGGGATTAGGCTCAGGGGGGTATTACATAAGAATACCCTGGGATTAGGCTCAGGGGGGTATTACATAAGAATACCCTGGGATTAGGCTCAGGGGGGGTATTATATAAGAATACCCTGGGATTAGGCTCAGGGGGGTATTACATAAGAATATCCCTGGGATTAGGCTCAGGGGGGGTATTACATAAGAATACCCTGGGATTAGGCTCAGAGGGGTATTACATAAGAATATCCCTGGGATTAGGCTCAGGGGGGTATTACATAAGAATACCCTGGGATTAGGCTCAGGGGGGTATTACATAAGAATACCCTGGGATTAGGCTCAGGGGGGTATTACATAAGAATATCCCTGGGATTAGGCTCAGGGGGGTATTATATAAGAATACCCTGGGATTAGGCTCAGGGGGGTATTACATAAGAATACCCTGGGATTAGGCTCAGGGGGGGTATTACATAAGAATATCCCTGGGATTAGGCTCAGGGGGGGTATTACATAAGAATACCCTGGGATTAGGCTCAGGGGGGTATTATATAAGAATACCTCTGGGATTAGGCTCAGGGGGGTATTACATAAGAATACCCTGGGATTAGGCTCAGGGGGTATTACATAAGAATACCTCTGGGATTAGGCTCAGGGGGGTATTACATAAGAATACCCTGGGATTAGGCTCAGGGGGGTATTACATAAGAATATCCCTGGGATTAGGCTGGGGGGGTGTTACATAAGAATACCCTGGGATTAGGCTCAGGGGGGTATTACATAAGAATATCCCTGGGATTAGGCTGGGGGGGGTTACATAAGAATACCTCTGGGATTAGGCTCAGGGGGGTATTATATAAGAATACCCCCGGGATTAGGCTCAGGAGGGTATTACATAAGAATATCCCTGGGATTAGGCTCAGGGGGGGTATTACATAAGAATACCCTGGGATTAGGCTCAGGGGGGGTATTACATAAGAATATCCCTGGGATTAGGCTCAGGGGGGTATTATATAAGAATACCCTGGGATTAGGCTCAGGGGGGTATTACATAAGAATATCCCTGGGATTAGGCTCAGGGGGGTATTACATAAGAATACTCCTGGGATTAGGCTCAGGGGGGTATTACATAAGAATATCCCTGGGATTAGGCTCAGGGGGGTATTACATAAGAATACCCTGGGATTAGGCTCGGGGGGGGTATTACATAAGAATATCCCTGGGATTAGGCTCGGGGGGGGTATTACATAAGAATACTCCTGGTAATAGGCTCAGGGGGGTATTACATAAGAATACCCTGGGATTAGGCTCAGGGGGGTATTACATAAGAATACTCCTGGGATTAGGCTCAGGGGGTATTACATAAGAATTTCCCTGCGACATGGAAGAAGTCCTCACTACTTCCCCTTGGGGGGCACATACAGTGGGAAAAAAAAGTATTTAGTCAGCCACCAATTGTGCAAGTTCTCCCACTTATAAAGATGAGGCCGGCCTGTAATTGTCATCATAGGTAGACCTCAACTATGAGAGACAAAATGAGAAAACTAATCAAGAAAATCACATTGTCTGATTTTTTAAGAATTTATTTGCAAATTATGGTGGAAAATAAGTATTTGGTCACCTACAAACAAGCAAGATTTCTGTCTCCCAGACCTGTAACTTCTCCTTTAAGAGGCTCCTCTGTCCTCCACTCATTACCTGTAGTAATGGCTCCTGTGTGACATTGTTATCAGTATAAAAGACTCCTGTCCACAACCTCAGTCACACTCCAAACTCCACTATGGTGAAGACCAAAGAGCTGTGGAAGGACCAGAAACAAAATGGTAGCCCTGCACCAGGCTGGGAAGACTGAATCTGCAATAGGCAAGCAGCTTGGTGTGAAGAAATCACCTGTGGGAGCAATAATTAGAAAATGGAAGACATACAAGACCACTGATAATCTCCCTCCATCAGGGGCTCCACGCAAGATCTCACCCCGTGGGGTCAAAATGATCACAAGAACGGTGAGCAAAAATCCCAGAACCCCACGGGGGGACCTAGTGAGTGACCTGCAGAAAGCTGGGACTAACGTAACAAAGGCTACCGTCAGTAACACACTACGCCGCCAGGGACTCAGATCCTGCAGTGCCAGACGTGTCCCCCTGCTTAAGCCAGTACATATCCGGGCCCGTCTGAAGTTTGCTAGAGAGCATTTGGATGTTCCAGAAGAGTATTGGGAGAATGTCATATGGTCAGATGAAACCAAAGTAGGACTGTTTGGTAGAAACACAACTCGTGGTGTTTGGAGGAGAGTGAATGCTGAGTTGTATCCAGAGAACACCAGACCTACTGTGAAGCATGGGGGGGGGGCAACATCATGTATGGGGCTGTTTCTCTGCAAAGGGACCAGGACGACTGATCCGTGTACATGAAAGAATGAATGGGGCCATGTATGGGGAGATTGTGAGTGCAAACCTCCTTCCATCAGCAAGGGCATTGAAGATGAAACGTGGCTGGGTCTTTCAGCATGACAATGATCCCAAGCACACCGCCAGGACAACGAAGGAGCGGCTTCGTAAGAAGCATTTCAAGGTCCTGGAGTGGCCTAGCCAGTCTCCAGATCTCAGCCCCATAGAAAACCTTTGGAGGGAGGTGAAAGTCCGTGTTGTCCAGCGACAGCCCCAAAACATCCCTGCTCTAGAGGAGATCTGCATGGAGGAATGGGCCGACATACCAGCAACAGTGTGTGCCAACCTTGTGAAGACTTACAGGAAACGTTTCACCTCTGTCATTGCCAACAAAGGAGATAGAACAAAGTATTGAGAGGAACTTTTGTTATTGACCAAATACTTATTTTCCACCATAATTTGCAAATAAATTCTTTAAAAATCAGACAATGTGATTTTCTGGATTAGTTTTCTCATTTTGTCTCTCATAGTTGAGGTCTACCTATGATGACAATTACAGGCCGGCCTCATCTTTATAAGTGGGAGAACTTGCACAATTGGTGGCTGACTAAATACTTGTTTTCCCCACTGTACAAGTTATGCACAGACTATGATGATTTCTCATGGTCTCTGCTCCTTTCCCCTCCTTCTTCCTTCCAAAGGCGTTGCCTGAGACTGGAGGGGAGGGTCACTTTAGAGCCCCATATCTCAGGATCTGTTAGGGCTATGAAGATGATCTTGGATTCATTTTAAGGAAACCAGATGGAAAAATGCTGCAGGTAGCGTTCTTCCATCTGGTTCAGGGACAGATCCGGTGCCATATGGCTACAGAACTGATGCCTCTTGTGCCTCAACTGATCCCATAGAGAACTATGGGATCCGTCCTGGCAACAATTTACCTCTGACTTGTGTGCACCACGCCGGAGGGAAACTGATAGGTGCGCTGTATATGTGAATGCACCCTTGCACTTGAATCTACTTATGACTAGCTACTTGTGTCACTGTTGATGAGATGTTAGTCGCAGACAGCCTGCAGATTTCCTCAGATTTCCCTTTTCCTGTTTCAGCTGCATCATGTCTTGTATTCCCAGGCTAGTGTCCATAGATCTCATATTATGGTCATTTGGGCTTTTCTCTGCTATTTTATTACATGTAAATAAAGCAGTAGTAGTAATAATGGATAGGGGAGGGGGCAGACTGCTGCCTCCTGTACATACACGTCCCCAGCCTCAGAGAGAAGCGTAAAATGTACCTAAGCCATAACGGGGCTATGAGCAGCAGATAAACTGATGAAGGCTTAAAGAGCTAGAGAACGGATGGCCCGGAAGACCCTGCAGAGATTTCAACTGTTCACGAAAACTTAGGTACCCCTTAATAATTCAGAAGCACTTCTCACCAGCAGGGGAATGGTGATCTGCTTTATCATCATCAACCAACCACAATGTAGGGGCCACAAATAATATGAACCAAAGAACAGAAGGAATTTCAGGGAACCAAATGTAGAATAGATATGAAAATATATAGAGAAAATAATTCCCTCCACAAATTCTGGTCAATGTGACATGTGCAGCCTGTGAAGGCTTCCACGGCTTTGCTATATTTACTTCTTTGCTTTGTTTTACAGGAGATCCCAAGCTGTACAGCTCTGATGAAGAGAAGATGGGAGGAAAAACATCAGAACCAGGTTGTAGTGACCATGATGAAGAGGAGACTTCTGGAGAGAGCTGCGATGAGAACCTTCCAGATCAAGGGCACAGTCCAACAAGGTCTAGGATTAAGGGAAAGAACATATCTCAGGACCCATGCAGAGATGGAGCAGGGACTCCTGGGAAAAGTCGAAGACGTAGAACAGCATTTACCAGCGAGCAACTCTTAGAACTTGAAAAGGAATTCCACTGTAAGAAATACCTGTCCCTCACAGAGAGATCTCAAATTGCCCACACCCTTAAACTCAGTGAAGTGCAGGTAAAAATCTGGTTCCAGAATCGCAGAGCAAAATGGAAACGCATCAAAGCCGGAAATGTCAACAGTCGTGCTGGAGAGCCTGTTCGGAACCCAAAAATTGTGGTACCTATCCCTGTGCATGTCAACCGCTTCACCGTCAGGACCCAACAGATTGATGGTACCCGGCCATAGAGGGCAGAAACTCACAAAGGATTAGATGCTGAGAAGTGAAAGCTACTGCAATAATAAATGGGAAAGACAAATGTAAAACAACTGAACTCTGGAGGTGTAACTCGTGACCATCATGAAGGACAATCTAATCTGGGGTTGTAGCTCCCTCCAACCTCAGTGGCAGATCAAAGATCATCCCTTTCAGTGGTAGAATCAGCTTTAATGGACCTGGTCATCCAACATATTGGACCATGGATGTAACTATGTGTAGGACTGACCACAAAGAAGAACCGTGAAGGTGCCCAAATTCTCTTCTACTCTCCGTAACATTTGTTTTCTTATTCCCCTCTCTGCAATTATATCTGTCCAGGAGTTGTGTGATGACAACAGAACTGAAGTCAAAGCCATATTTCCTGCTTGGTCATGGTGCGATTGGTGATCTCCATTCAGGCAGATCATTTCTCACTTGACTTAATGGCAGGTCGATTACATACATACATGTGTATATGTGCTGAAGTGGTCTCACAATTGCTTCTCCAAACTACAAGCTTGTTTTAGGTTGTCCCGTGATCTAAAGCCAGAAGTATAAGAAAGATGCACAAGAAACGAGGAGGTGACACGAGCATTTTGAGCATTACCTCGCCCACAGACAGCACAAGGGAACAAACTCACAGAAGTTTTATTACGAGGCTTCAGCAAAGTTTGGACATCACATATACCCTTCTCTTCTCTCTGGCCAGGCATGAAATATGAGAGGTTACTCCCACAAGCACCAGCTCCTTCAAATATTGCTGCAAGACTCTTGGACAACGGATTCATAAGTTCTATCCTCTATTGTAGAAAGACATTGTGATCTCTTCGGGGGCCCCTTCACCCCATTTACTGATGACCATCACAGCGATTTGTGGAATATCTAATACCTTTGACATCTACTTTCATTCCCATCAACACATTTAAAACACGGAGAAGGTCTGTAGGCTCCTTGTAGATCAGGGATATCTCAATATATAAAGACTTGTGTTCAGAGAAATCAATGATAAAATATTGTTCAAGGTTGGTGTAACCTGATCGTCCATACATGACATGATCATAACAGATGGAACTGGTGGACCTCTGACTTCTGTCCTGATCTGTATCAGTAGTTCCATAAAATATACAAACAAGATTGCTGTAATGCTCTGACTCCCCTAATTCTGTCAATGTAAAGAGTCCACAGACTGTGAGGGCAATGAAACCATAGATGATCCCATCAGTGGTAAATGTAAAAGATTGCTCCGCTTGTCTCTGATGGTATCCACTACTGACAAGGAATAGATGACTTAATAAAGATGTAGAGGAAGCTTCAGCTGGTGACTGGCATCTAAAGTTTTCTACCACCAGAACCAAACCATGGCCACATTTCTTGGCTAAATCCTTTTCATTGCATAGCTATAGTTTCCCTCATAAAGGGATCCGCTGGGGTCTTTCTAGTAGCGGAGGAGGAGTTTTCAAGCTCACATCCTCCATTTACAAGTTTTCTGTTCCTCTGAGATATCTTTTGTGATTGACCAACATGGATGGGTTCTATTCAGGGTTTTCTGTACATGTGTAAGGGATCAATGCAGGACCTTGACCACCTCTGGTCACAGGACAGGACATTTGGTACATGAATACATGTTCTGGAGACACATTGTATGAAAGTATTAGTTAGAGGTTGGGTTCAAAATGGGGCACAAGTGCTACAGATTAGCCAGGCTACATCATACTCATCTGTTTCCCACAGTTCCATAGCTCATGGGCTTCTTAATGAAATTGTTGAGGTCACTTATAACACAGTATTTTCCCAGAGGATAGTAGAAAGTACAAGAAATTGAGTCCAATGGTCCATGGTGGGACACCTTAATTTACAATCCCGATGTCTGCACAGACTGGTCGGAGGACACACCAGATTTCACCTGGTGTCACTGACTGACAAAAAAAAAAAAGGGAAAACAACACAAGGAGTCTGTCATACATGTGTTGGTGTGGGAAATTTTGACCCTAGAAGTAAGAGCTACAAGCCGGTACAATGTAGGACAGTGACTCCCAAAGCCCAAGACTCTGACAATCTTTAGGTGAGCATCTTTAAACACAAGGAGGGATAATTTCTCACTAAGCGGGAGAGGATAGTGAAGACCATTGACAAATGTCACTTCTCATGTCGTTCTACACACCATAATACCGTCTCTGTAGAAGAGATGGGTGCAGGATTGGTATAAAGGAGAAGAGGAAGTATTTGGGTGGTGGGGGGGGAGTACTCATCTGGCGGTGTAATGAATCCCATCTCACCGCTGTTACCACTTGTCATAGCTGAAGGTGTTAATGAATTTCATGGTACTTGTAATCAAGCCAGTCTGTCTGTAGGGTGATTAAGAAGCCCCCTAGGGGTTTCCCATTCAAGGCTTCCTCTTTCCATTCCTGCATAGAACCAACAAGGAGGGGGAAGTGGCAATTTTTGCAGCAAAATGTACAGGGTAAAAATGAAAATCTGTAAAGAAATATGGACAGAAAAGTAGAAGCATCAATTCACTGCACATGGCAAGAAAGGGTCTCAGTCAATGAAAATGTGCCTCAAAAGAACAGTGATTAAATAAGAGAAAAACTAGAATTCAGGTCAACTATCAAAGGACAAGAGAGATGGTGGTGAGAAGAGAGGATGAAGATGGAGGTACGTTTATCTGTGGGGGGTAAGGTTGGAAAAACACAGACCCAAGTGGATGAGGGTGAAAAAAAGTAGACCCAAATGTGGGTGAGGGTGGAGGAACATAGAACCAAGAGTGGTTGAGGGAACAGAAATGCAAGCTCAAGTCAGTGAGGGTGAAGGAACTGGGTAATGGCATTGGATCATAGAACAAAGAGCAGATGTGGAAGGAGAAAAATGAACTCAAGTGTGGATGAATATGAAGGAACGAAGAACCAAGAATGGGTCAGAGTGGAGAAACTTAGAACCAAGCGTGGGTGAGGATGGAGGAACACAGGCCCAAGAGTGGGTGAGGATGGAGGAACACATAACCAAGATTAGGTAAGGATTAAGGAACATAGACCCAAGCATGGGTGAGGATGGAGGAACACATAACCAAGATTAGGTAAGGATTAAGGAACATAGACCCAAGCATGGGTGAGGATGGAGGAACACATAACCAAGATTAGGTAAGGATGAAGAAACACAGACCCAAGAGTGGGTGAGGATGGAGGAACACATAACCAAGATTAGGTAAGGATGAAGGAACACAGACCCAAGAGTGGGTGAGGATGGAGGAACACATAACCAAGATTAGGTAAGGATTAAGGAACATAGACCCAAGATTAGTTAGGGATGAAGGAACACAGACCCAAGATTAGTTAAGGATGAAGGAACATAGACCCAAGAGTGAGTGAGAAAGGAGGAACACATAACCAAGATTAGGTAAGGATAAAGGAACACAGACCCAAGATTAGTTAAGGATGAAGGAATACAGACTCAAGCATGGATGAGGATGGAGGAACACATAACCAAGATTAGGTAAGGATGAAGAAACACAGGCCCAAGAGTAGGTGAGGATGGAGGAACACATAACCAAGATTAGGTAAGGATGAAGGAACACAGGCCCAAGAGTAGGTGAGGATGGAGGAACACATAACCAAGATTAGGTAAGGATGAAGGAACACAGGCCCAAGAGTAGGTGAGGATGGAGGAACACATAACCAAGATTAGTTAAGGATTAAGGAACATAGACCCAAGCATGGGTGAGGATGGAGGAACACATAACCAAGATTAGGTAAGGGTGAAGTAACACAGACCCAATAGTGGGTGAGGATGGAGGAACACATAACCAAGAGTGGGTGAGGATGGAGGAATACATAACCAAGATTAGGTAAAGATGAAGGAACACAGACCCAAGAGTGAAGAAGAATAAATGAAAATAAGGCTGGGAAAATTAATTTACAGGATTAATATATAAAATGTGTGACATTGGGTAAAAATGTTACTTTTTATACCAGATCTTCTTGTGACTCCTTTAAGGCCCCCTCTGCAGGAACTGATTGATGATTGTAGCACCACCTAGCAGAGGGATGGATGGTTGCTTCGGTTTCATTTTACAAATGTCAAAGTTCGAACAGGGAAATAAACAAAACTCTCATTGTTGTTAACTTGTTGAAACCAAAGCTGATGGAAACTTCCATGCCTGGCTCATCTTTATAAGGACAAATTTTGTAGTCATAGTAATCTGCATCCAAGCAATAGACAAGGTCAAGTTTTATTTCACAACACACATACTCACAAGACAGCAGATTGTATGTACAGAGAGATATAAATATATATACTGTACAATGTATACATTGAGAGCAGAAACTCCCTGCAATGTGAATTGTCTTCTATGTGTCATATCCCTTGGTGAGCGATGACCTGGAACTCCAACTACACACAGTCGAAACCACCACGAATGTACTCGGCCTCTAACACATAAATGCCTACGTATGTCCATTGGTTTTCATGGAAATGCAGGGACTGTTCCCTGGCGCAAATGACTTTGAGCTGAGGACAAAACATTCTATGAGCTCGCAGATCTGCAGATGTTGTAAGCTTAAGGAACATCAACAGAAATTTACGGATGTCATCTTTAGATTAGCCAACATGCCTTTACATAAAGGTTATGTTGAAAAAACCCAATCAACTAGACTCCCTCATGGTGATCTAGGACAGTCTGCAACATAGGTTCTTCTCTAGATCCAGAGAACCTCCACTTATATATAGGCTGGAGTTTCATTACATTATGCAAAAGCCCAGTCCTCTATCTAGTGAACCATCACGTTAATCAGCATGGACACGTGAAACCTCCACCATATTAGATCGTGGATCCAAAACCTGCAGACATGTCACACTGGGTGAGACTCTGATAGAATCATCATCCAGGTTGGGATCTGACTCCAAGAATCACACAACTCAGACTTAGCTTCTGGCCATCAGAAATCCCACAAACTGCCCCAAAGCCAAACCCACAATCACACCTGACTGCCACATCACACACCTCGAGTCAAACTATTCTGGTGGATGATTAGCACACAGTATACGCAAGGTTTCCCAGAAGATCGGACAATCCATCAACACCAGGTTTGAGGCCTCTTGTGAGCTGTCCTGCAGCTCAGGCCCTCTCTGGACATATACATGTGCAACGTTCTCATAGTATGTAATAATTATTCTGTAGGCATCTTTTCCTCTTTTTCTAAGATACTAGGCAATGAGTAAACATACAGCTGCTCGAAGATTCACCTTCGCTCTGTTTGCGCCATTCCTGCCCAATGTCGGCCACTTGTAGTGACACTTGTGCATGCCAAATCCATTTTCCATCACATCTTACAAAAGAGATGTAATGTGTAAATGAGCGATTGTCATGGAGTCTGTGCATGCAAAAAAAAAGCTCTTTAGGCCAACCATGAACGTCCGGACTGTACATCTTACAGAGGACCATTGGTAATGTGGCCATAGACATGACAGAGGGTAAATACATCATAAATATGCACACTCAGCTCATCGGCAAGGACCGCAAGGACCATCCAATGTCAACAATACAGTACAGCCTCACGATGCGGCATCTGCAATGACTGCCAATTAATGATGTGGCCAACTGCGAGACATAGTCAGTGTTATGGAGAGGAAAGTATTATTGTGGTTTGCAAAAAAACAGATTCCAAACGCTGCACTGACTCTAAATATGACTGTACTGACTTAGCCCTTTGGATCAGACAATCATTAGGTGTATACATGACTATACTGGAGGTGGTCGGTTAGATGGGACATTTGTTAGGTGTATACATGACTATACTGGAGGTGGTCGGTTAGATGGGACACTTGTTAGGTGTATACATGACTATGCTGGACGTGGATGGTTAGATGGGACATTTGTTAGGTGTATACATGACTATACTGGAGGTGGTTGGTTAGATGGGACATTTGTTAGGTGTATACATGACTATGCTGGACGTGGTCGGTTAGATGGGACATTTGTTAGGTGTATACATGACTATACTGGACGTGGATGGTTAGATGGGACATTTGTTAGGTGTATACATGACTATACTGGAGGCGGTCGGTTAGATGGGACATTTGTTAGGTGTATACATGACTATACTGGAGGCGGTCGGTTAGATGGGACACTTGTTAGGTGTATACATGACTATACTGGAGGTGGTCGGTTAGATGGGACATTTGTTAGGTGTATACATGACTATACTGGATTTGTGGGTTAGATGGGACATTTGTTAGGTGTATACATGACTATACTGGATTTGTGGGTTAGATGGGACATTTGTTAGGTGTATACATGACTATGCTGGACGTGGATGGTTAGATGGGACATTTGTTAGGTGTATACATGACTATGCTGGACGTGGATGGTTAGATGGGACATTTGTTAGGTGTATACATGACTATACTGGAGGTGGTCGGTTAGATGGGACATTTGTTAGGTGTATACATGACTGTACTGGAGGTGGTAGGTTAGATGGGACATTTGTTAGGTGTATACATGACTATGCTGGACGTGGATGGTTAGATGGGACACTTGTTAGGTGTATACATGACTATACTGGAGGTGGTCGGTTAGATGGGACACTTGTTAGGTGTATACATGACTATGCTGGACGTGGATGGTTAGATGGGACATTTGTTAGGTGTATACATGACTATACTGGAGGTGGTCGGTTAGATGGGACATTTGTTAGGTGTATACATGACTATACTGGATTTGTGGGTTAGATGGGACATTTGTTAGGTGTATACATGACTATACTGGATTTGTGGGTTAGATGGGACATTTGTTAGGTGTATACATGACTATACTGGAGGTGGTCGGTTAGATGGGACACTTGTTAGGTGTATACATGACTATACTGGAGGTGGTCGGTTAGATGGGACACTTGTTAGGTGTATACATGACTATGCTGGACGTGGATGGTTAGATGGGACATTTGTTAGGTGTATACATGACTATGCTGGAGGTGGTTGGTTAGATGGGACACTTGTTAGGTGTATACATGACTATACTGGAGGTGGTCGGTTAGATGGGACACTTGTTAGGTGTATACATGACTATACTGGACGTGGATGGTTAGATGGGACATTTGTTAGGTGTATACATGACTATACTGGAGGTGGTTGGTTAGATGGGACACTTGTTAGGTGTATACATGACTATACTGGAGGTGGTCGGTTAGATGGGACACTTGTTAGGTGTATACATGACTATACTGGACGTGGATGGTTAGATGGGACATTTGTTAGGTGTATACATGACTATACTGGAGGCGGTCGGTTAGATGGGACACTTGTTAGGTGTATACATGACTATACTGGAGGCGGTCGGTTAGATGGGACACTTGTTAGGTGTATACATGACTATACTGGAGGTGGTCGGTTAGATGGGACACTTGTTAGGTGTATACATGACTATACTGGACGTGGTCGGTTAGATGGGACATTTGTTAGGTGTATACATGACTATGCTGGACGTGGATGGTTAGATGGGACATTTGTTAGGTGTATACATGACTATACTGGACGTGGTCGGTTAGATGGGACATTTGTTAGGTGTATACATGACTATACTGGAGGTGGTAGGTTAGATGGGACATTTGTTAGGTGTATACATGACTATACTGGATTTGTGGGTTAGATGGGACATTTGTTAGGTGTATACATGACTATACTGGATTTGTGGGTTAGATGGGACATTTGTTAGGTGTATACATGACTATACTGGATTTGTGGGTTAGATGGGACATTTGTTAGGTGTATACATGACTATACTGGAGGTGGTAGGTTAGATGGGACATTTGTTAGGTGTATACATGACTATACTGGATTTGTGGGTTAGATGGGACATTTGTTAGGTGTATACATGACTATACTGGATTTGTGGGTTAGATGGGACATTTGTTAGGTGTATACATGACTATACTGGATTTGTGGGTTAGATGGGACATTTGTTAGGTGTATACATGACTATACTGGATTTGTGGGTTAGATGGGACATTTGTTAGGTGTATACATGACTATACTGGAGGTGGTAGGTTAGATGGGACATTTGTTAGGTGTATACATGACTATACTGGACGTGGTCGGTTAGATGGGACATTTGTTAGGTGTATACATGACTATACTGGAGGTGGTCGGTTAGATGGGACATTTGTTAGGTGTATACATGACTATACTGGATTTGTGGGTTAGATGGGACATTTGTTAGGTGTATACATGACTATGCTGGACGTGGATGGTTAGATGGGACATTTGTTAGGTGTATACATGACTATACTGGAGGTGGTAGGTTAGATGGGACATTTGTTAGGTGTATACATGACTATACTGGATTTGTGGGTTAGATGGGACATTTGTTAGGTGTATACATGACTATACTGGACGTGGTCGGTTAGATGGGACATTTGTTAGGTGTATACATGACTATACTGGAGGTGGTAGGTTAGATGGGACATTTGTTAGGTGTATACATGACTATACTGGATTTGTGGGTTAGATGGGACATTTGTTAGGTGTATACATGACTATACTGGATTTGTGGGTTAGATGGGACATTTGTTAGGTGTATACATGACTATACTGGATTTGTGGGTTAGATGGGACATTTGTTAGGTGTATACATGACTATACTGGATTTGTGGGTTAGATGGGACATTTGTTAGGTGTATACATGACTATACTGGAGGTGGTCGGTTAGATGGGACACTTGTTAGGTGTATACATGACTATACTGGACGTGGTCGGTTAGATGGGACATTTGTTAGGTGTATACATGACTATACTGGAGGTGGTAGGTTAGATGGGACATTTGTTAGGTGTATACATGACTATGCTGGACGTGGATGGTTAGATGGGACATTTGTTAGGTGTATACATGACTATACTGGAGGTGGTAGGTTAGATGGGACATTTGTTAGGTGTATACATGACTATACTGGATTTGTGGGTTAGATTGGACATTTGTTAGGTGTATACATGACTATACTGGATTTGTGGGTTAGATGGGACATTTGTTAGGTGTATACATGACTATACTGGAGGTGGTCGGTTAGATGGGACATTTGTTAGGTGTATACATGACTATACTGGAGGTGGATGGTTAGATGGGACATTTGTTAGGTGTATACATGACTATACTGGAGGTGGTCGGTTAGATGGGACACTTGTTAGGTGTATACATGACTATACTGGAGGTGGTCGGTTAGATGGGACATTTGTTAGGTGTATACATGACTATACTGGAGGTGGTCGGTTAGATGGGACATTTGTTAGGTGTATACATGACTATACTGGAGGTGGTAGGTTAGATGGGACATTTGTTAGGTGTATACATGACTATACTGGACTATACATGATATGATGTTTTTTTTGCTTGTTTTTACTGGTAGAAGTAGTTCTGTAAGACGTACAGTATCTCAGATCTTCAGTCACACCCTAGTTTCTTTACCAGGTTCTTACTAGAGCAATACTGTGCCCCACCTGATATGTATACCTTTTGCCCCTGACCCTCATGGTCATATTGCCTCACAGAAGGCACAATGAGACGGAGAAGACAACACGTGTAAACATAACCTGCTTCACTTTTATGGTACATGGGTACATTTCCTCACCATCAATATCTCAATCTTGTACATATATTACATATTTACATATATATATATATATATATATATACACACACAAATATAAAAGCCCAGCATATGGACTACTCCATGTACCGCCCAGTATATACTGAGGGAATGTACAGGCTATGTAAATATTCACATTATACATGGACTATGAGAAGTAACAGCCGTCACACACTCAGGAGTAATGACACAAAGAGGACCGCAATCCTAACCCTCAGCAGATGAACTACAAGCATGGGATTTCTGTAACCTTACAGAATAATGATCCCTATCTTCAAGAATCCCCGCACCCACAAGCGACAGAAAGCTACGGAGGGTCCGTGCTGGAGCACACTGTACATTAAATATCCGTACCGTACAATTATTTATACTAGTGTTAAATACACAGCTTCATGAGACAGATCTGCACAGCAACAAAGGTCCATGACAGAAATGAGGGACACTTCTCCAATCCTGCAGCTTCAATACATAGGAAGGTAGAATTCAGGAGAGTCGGGAGGTAACATCCTGTATCCTGAGAATTGAAGAGGATTATCTTCTCGAAAAGGAGTTAAAAATGGCTGCCAGAGCCAAGTCACTGATGTGAGAATGTACCCTGTTCACGGAGGTCACAGGCGAATGTCAGAAGCCAAGGAGACATGCCCAAATCAAGTCCTCGGAGATCAAAGAGGAGGGGAGGGACTGCAGTGATCATTGGGGCAGCCATACTGAAGGAGGATCTCCGCACACTCTGTACTGCCTGCCCGACGGGCATATGCCAGCGGTGAAAGCCCCCGAGCGTCACAACATTTCACATCCACGCCATACTAAGAAAAGAGGAGACACAGACACAGTAAAAAGAGCATAATGGTCCTGCCCCTGCCCCACAATACTGCCCAATATCTCACCCAGATCAGGAGCTGTGTACACACAACATTGGCCATGGCTGCAGAGAGATGAAGAGCAGATCGGCCATCTCCATCACCATAGGTTTCATTCACCTCCTCCTTGGTCCCATGTGCAAGTAGTGTCACCACCATGCGCAAATCATCCTCCACCACAGCCCGTAAGAGCTGCTGTCCAAGAGGCATGTCAGATGGCGGAAGAGGGCACAAAAACAATTTCTGCTCATACTTTGCCCGGATCCAACGTTCCTTCTCTTCCCTGCTTTATACGGACAATGGTTATATTCATGAGATGAGGGGGGACAAAGAGACATTAAACAGACACGAGCCAAGAGATGGTATCGGAAAGCAGTAAATAAGGCTCCAAGAGGATAAGAGGCGGCCAAGAATCTAGTGGGCAGTTATGGACAGATGGGATCTAGCAGTGAGGTCACTCCTTGAGGCGGCCCAGGAAGACAGTATGCTCAGCAGAGTCTATGACTTAAGGCTAAGGTAATGAGAGAATATTGTAAAAAGAATGGGTATACTAGGTGTGTCCCTTCAACTTCTTAATATGCAAAAATCATAAATGAAATGGACTTAAAATATAACGTTTATTGGTTTGTTTAGAATATATAAAGAAATCAATTGCACAAAGTGCTACAATGGTGACTACACGTATATGAGATCGAAGCACCAGTACGACCTATCAGGTAAATGTATAGATTGCTGGGAGTCCGCTTCAACTGTTAGAACTGATGTTGCCCCCCTCAGTAAGAAGCCTGGGTCTAGTCTATGGGTTCCTATCCTCTCATTTAGCGGATTGCTAGCGCAGTATCTGCATCTAATTCACGCTATCCTAGTATTACAGGGATAGTATCTTGTGGCAGTCTGTTTCCTTGTCTAGTGGGTTGTTGGTGGGAAGAACTTATCTGTAGTTTCTGAACTTGTGAGCCCAGCAGCGTTCCGCTGGTCTATCGCAGACTACGACGATGCCGTCACCACCTTACAGTACGGCTCACAGACTGACATCAGGATAGCGTGAATTAGATGCAGATACTGCGCTAGCAATCCGCTAAATGAGAGGATAGGAACCCATAGACTAGACCCAGGCTTCTTACTGAGGGGGGGCAACATCAGTTCTAACAGTTGAAGCGGACTCCCAGCAATCTATACATTTACCTGATAGGTCGTACTGGTGCTTCGATCTCATATACGTGTAGTCACCATTGTAGCACTTTGCGCAATTGATTTCTTTATATATTTTAAACAAACGTTATATTTTAAGTCCATTTCATTTAGGATTTTTGCATAAGGTAATGAGAGAGCAGCCAGTATAAGGGCCCCGGCAGGCCACAGACATCTCCATACTCATGATGATCTCCTGACCATTGGAGACCAGTGAGACATGGTAGCGGTCGGGCATAAAGATCCTGCACTTTACAACCTTGAACATAAATACAATAAAATCAATAATATCTAAAGGAGTTTTCTGGGCTGGGGCCATTTCTGATGATCTACCCTGAGTACTGCAGTGAGTACTCCGGCCCGGCCGCTATACAGTGTACAGAGCCTTCTGCAGTACATCTGAGATTACTGAAACCATAGTCAATGAGAAATAACCATATCTAAGCCCTCTTCTAAACAAAGCCCCTCCCCCACCCATAACCCCCAGTCAAACAGAGAGCATGTTAACCAAAAACCACAATGGCCCCTGCTCCCAGGGCTCTTGTGGCCACATCAGTTCTTTACAGGACTATACAGGACTAAAGAAGAAACAGCAGGAGACATCATACTCTCGCAGCTTATAGTTCATTCTACACGACTTCAGAGAATCACAGAATTTTCCCTTACATTTGCAGATTGGGCGCGATGAGTTCTGTGTGTGGACACACTGGGATAACAAAGGTCTTGTGGACTCTGCTCGGTACTGACCTGATGCTCTCAGGACCTGGCTTGGTGTAACCCTCAGTACAGTGCTCCCACACAGCGTTGGCCAGACTGTTTCCAATCGCCATCATGACCATTGTGAGTTCCACCGGCCAGTCATCCAAATCAAGAGACCGCACACGAGACAAGTGAGTACCGAGATTACGATGTATACCAGAACATTCGATACACATCAGAGCTCCAAGGTTAAGACTAGCCCAGTCTGGATCTATAAGGAGGGAAGAAAAGAGAGTATAGTGAAAACTGGGGGGCAGCTATATACACCCCAATAAGGTGGACAGCCATGGGTTCACTTTATGCCTCTATCATGTGCCTGAGGCCACTGGAGATCTTTACAGTGTGGGCACCGGCCCTTGGAGATCAATACAGTGTGGTCACCGGCCCCTGGAGATCTATACAGTGTGGGCACCGGCCCCTGGAGATCTATACAGTGTGGACACCGGCCACTGGTGATCTGTACTGTGTGGGCACCGTCCCCTGGAGATCTATACAGTGTGGGCACCGGCCCCTGGAGATCTATACAGTGTGGACACCGGCCCCTGGAGATCTATACAGTGTGGACACCGGCCCCTGGAGATCTATACAGTGTGGTCACCGGCCCCAGGAGATCTATACAGTGTGGACACAGGCCCCTGGAGATCTATACAGTGTGGGCACCGGCCCCTGGAGATCTATACAGTGTGGACACCGGCCACTGGTGATCTATACAGTGTGGTCACCGGCCACTGGTGATCTATACAGTGTGGTCACCGGCCCCTGGAGATCTATACAGTGTTGGCACCGGCCCCTGGAGATCTATACAGTGTGGACACCGGCCCCTGGAGATCTATACAGTGTGGACACCGGCCCCTGGAGATCTATACAGTGTGGTCACCGGCCCCAGGAGATCTATACAGTGTGGACACAGGCCCCTGGAGATCTATACAGTGTGGACACCGGCCACTGGTGATCTGTACAGTGTGGACACCGGCCCCTGGAGATCTATACAGTGTGGACACCGGCCCCTGGAGATCTATACAGTGTGGTCACCGGCCCCAGGAGATCTATACAGTGTGGACACAGGCCCCTGGAGATCTATACAGTGTGGGCACCGGCCCCTGGAGATCTATACAGTGTGGACACCGGCCACTGGTGATCTATACAGTGTGGTCACCGGCCACTGGTGATCTATACAGTGTGGTCACCGGCCCCTGGAGATCTATACAGTGTGGGCACCGGCCCCTGGAGATCTATACAGTGTGGGCACCGGCCCCTGGAGATCTATACAGTGTGGACACCGGCCCCTGGAGATCTATACAGTGTGGACACCGGCCCCTGGAGATCTATACAGTGTGGTCACCGGCCCCAGGAGATCTATACAGTGTGGACACAGGCCCCTGGAGATCTATACAGTGTGGGCACCGGCCCCTGGAGATCTATACAGTGTGGACACCGGCCACTGGTGATCTATACAGTGTGGTCACCGGCCACTGGTGATCTATACAGTGTGGACACCGGCCCCTGGAGATCTATACAGTGTGGGCACCGGCCCCTGGAGATCTATACAGTGTGGACACCGGCCCCTTGAGATCTATACAGTGTGGACACCGGCCACTGGTGATCTATACAGTGTGGACACCGGCCACTGGTGATCTATACAGTGTGGTCACCGGCCCCTGGAGATCTATACAGTGTGGACACCGGTCCCTGGAGATCTATACAGTGTGGACACCGGCCACTGGTGATCTATACAGTGTGGACACCGGCCCCTTGAGATCTATACAGTGTGGTCACCGGCCACTGGTGATCTATACAGTGTGGTCACCGGCCCCTGGAGATCTATACAGTGTGGACACCGGCCCCTGGAGATCTATACAGTGTGGGCACCGGCCCCTGGAGATCTATACAGTGTGGACACCTGCCCCTGGAGATCTATACAGTGTGGGCACCGACCCCTGGAGATCTATACAGTGTGGGCACCGGCTCCTGGAGATCTATACAGTGTGGACACCGGCCACTGGAGATCTATACAGTGTAGGCACCGGTCCCTGGAGATCTATACAGTGTGGACACCGGCCACTGGTGATCTGTACAATGTGGACACCGGCCCCTGGAGATCTATACAGTGTGGACACCGGCCCCTGGAGATCTATACAGTGTGGTCACCGGCCCCAGGAGATCTATACAGTGTGGACACAGGCCCCTGGAGATCTATACAGTGTGGGCACCGGCCCCTGGAGATCTATACAGTGTGGACACCGGCCACTGGTGATCTATACAGTGTGGTCACCGGCCACTGGTGATCTATACAGTGTGGTCACCGGCCCCTGGAGATCTATACAGTGTGGGCACCGGCCCCTGGAGATCTATACAGTGTGGGCACCGGCCCTTGGAGATCTATACAGTGTGGACACCGGCCCCTGGAGATCTATACAGTGTGGACACCGGCCCCTGGAGATCTATACAGTGTGGTCACCGGCCCCAGGAGATCTATACAGTGTGGACACAGGCCCCTGGAGATCTATACAGTGTGGGCACCGGCCCCTGGAGATCTATACAGTGTGGACACCGGCCACTGGTGATCTATACAGTGTGGTCACCGGCCACTGGTGATCTATACAGTGTGGACACCGGCCCCTGGAGATCTATACAGTGTGGGCACCGGCCCCTGGAGATCTATGCAGTGTGGACACCGGCCCCTTGAGATCTATACAGTGTGGACACCGGCCACTGGTGATCTATACAGTGTGGACACCGGCCACTGGTGATCTATACAGTGTGGTCACCGGCCCCTGGAGATCTATACAGTGTGGACACCGGTCCCTGGAGATCTATACAGTGTGGACACCGGCCACTGGTGATCTATACAGTGTGGACACCGGCCCCTTGAGATCTATACAGTGTGGTCACCGGCCACTGGTGATCTATACAGTGTGGTCACCGGCCCCTGGAGATCTATACAGTGTGGACACCGGCCCCTGGAGATCTATACAGTGTGGGCACCGGCCCCTGGAGATCTATACAGTGTGGACACCTGCCCCTGGAGATCTATACAGTGTGGGCACCGACCCCTGGAGATCTATACAGTGTGGGCACCGGCTCCTGGAGATCTATACAGTGTGGACACCGGCCACTGGAGATCTATACAGTGTAGGCACCGGTCCCTGGAGATCTATACAGTGTGGACACCGGCCACTGGTGATCTGTACAATGTGGACACCGGCCACTGGTGATCTGTACAATGTGGACACCGGCCACTGGTGATCTGTACAGTGTGGGCACCGGCCCCTGGAGATCTATACAGTGTGGACACCGGCCCCTGGAGATCTATACAGTGTGGACACCGGCCCCTTGAGATCTATACAGTGTGGACACCGGCCACTGGAAATCTACACAGTGTGGGCACCGGCCCCTGGAGATCTATACAATGTGGGCACCGGCCCCTGGAGATCTATACAGTGTGAACACCGGCCCCTGGTGATATGTACAGTGTGGGCACCGGCCCCTGGAGATCTATACAGTGTGGGCACCGGCCCCTGGAGATCTATACAGTGTGGGCACCGGCCCCTGGAGATCTATACAGTGTGGGCACCGGCTCCTGGAGATCTATACAGTGTGGACACCGGCCACTGGAGATCTATACAGTGTAGGCACCGGTCCCTGGAGATCTATACAGTGTGGACACCGGCCACTGGTGATCTGTACAATGTGGACACCGGCCACTGGTGATCTGTACAGTGTGGGCACTGGCCCCTGGAGATCTATACAGTGTGGGCACTGGCCCCTGGAGATCTATACAGTGTGGACATCGGCCCCTGGAGATCTGTACAATGTGGACACCAGACCCCAGATAAATATACATTAAATTTGTACAGAGACACAGTCTATAAATATATAAGTCTATAAGAATATAAATACATAAGTCTATAAGTATATAAATACATAAGTCTAAAAGTTTATAAATATACAAGTCTATAAGTCTATAAATATACAAGTCTATAAGTCTATAAATATATAAAAACACAAGTCTATAAGTATATAAATATATAATAGGAAAAAGCAGGACAGCGGCAATCACATCCGGATAAAATACCTCTTTATCCGAACAAGTTACAGACAGGTTAAAGCTGTGGACTTACAAGCAACGGGCCGTTTCGTGCTACTGCACTTCAACAGGCTTGACACACCCCAAGTGCCATTATGTGTAGCAGCGATGGCCGGTATTCGGCACCTGTGCGCTCTCTCCAAGATCTATCCTGATGGCTATTGGTGTTGACTGACACACCCATGGAGTAGGCGTCACTATATGATGATGCTCTATGGGGTGTGTGAGCTGTCAAGCCTGTAGAAGTGCAGTAGCACGAAACGGCCCGTTGCTTGTAAGTCCACAGCTATAACCTGCCTGTAACTTGTTCAAATAAAGAGGTATTTTATCCGGATGTGATTGCCGCTGCCCTGCTTTTTCCTACTATATTTTGGACATGTTTATACAGCATGCCCCCGGGTATCCTCTGCTGCACCAGCGATTCAACTAAGTAACAAGGTCATATCATTCAATTCATATGTTCTGGTAGTGCCTGCTGTCCTTTTGTTTTTTTGTATTTGCCATATAAATATATATAAGTCTATAAATACACAAGTCTGTAAGTCTATAAATATACAAGTCTATAAATCTATAAATACACAAGTCTATAAATATACAAGTCTATAAGTCTATAAATATACAAGTCTATAAATATACAAGTCCATAAATCTATAAATACACAAGTCTATAAGTCTATAAATATACAAGTCTATAAGTATATAAATATACCAGTCTATAAATCTATAAATATACCAGTCTATAAATCTATAAATCAACAAATCTATAAGTCTATAAATATACAAGTCTATAAGTCTATAAATATACAAGTCTATAAGTATATAAATATACCAGTCTATAAATCTATAAATCAACAAGTCTATAAGTCTATAAATATACAAGTCTATAAGTATATAAATATACCAGTCTATAAATATATAAATATACCAGTCTATAAATCTATAAATCAACAAGTCTATAAGTCTATAAATATACAAGTCTATAAGTATATAAATATACCAGTCTATAAATCTATAAATCAACAAGTCTATAAGTCTATAAATATACAAGTCTATAAATATACAAGTCTATAAATATACCAGTCTATAAATATATAAGTCTATAAATACACAAGTCTATAAGTCTATAAATATACAAGTCTATAAATATATAAATATACAAGTCTATAAATATACAAGTCTATAAGTCTATAAATATACAAGTCTATAAGTCTATAAATATACAAGTCTATAAATCTATAAATATACAAGTCTATAAATATATAAATACACAAGTCTATATGTCTATAAATATACAAGCTTATAAATATACAAGTCTATAAATATACAAGTCTATAAATATATGTCTATAAGTATATAAATATACAAGTCTATAAATATATAAATACACAAGTCTATAAGTCTATAAATATACAAGTTTATAAGTCTATAAATATAAAAGTCTATAAATATATAAATATACAAGTCTATAAATATATAAATACACAAGTCTATAAATATATAAATACACAAGTCTATAAATATATAAATACACAAGTCTATAAGTCTATAAATATACAAGTTTATAAATATACAAGTCTATAAGTATATAAATATACAAGTCTATAAGTCTATAAATATACAAGTCTATAAGTCTATAAATACACAAGTCTATAAGTCTATAAATATACAAGTTTATAAATATACAAGTCTATAAGTATATAAATATACAAGTCTATAAGTCTATAAATATACAAGTTTATAAATATACAAGTCTATAAGTCTATAAATATACAAGTCTATAAATATACAAGTTTATAAGTCTATAAATATACAAGTCTATAAATATATAAATACACAAGTCTATAAGTCTATAAATATACAAGTTTATAAATATACAAGTCTATAAGTCTCTAAATATACAAGTCTATAAATATATAAGTCTATAAGTCTATAAATAAACAAGTTTATAAGTCTATAACTATACAAGTCTATAAATCTATAAATATACAAGTCTATAAGTCTATAAATATACAAGTCTATAAATCTATAAATATACAAGTCTATAAATATATAAATACACAAGTTTATAAATATATAAATATACAAGTCTATAAGTATATAAATATACAAATCTATAAGTCTATAAATATACAAGTTTATAAATATACAAGTCTATAAGTCTATAAATATACAAGTCTATAAATATACAAGTCTATAAATATACAAGATTATAAGTCTATAAATATACAAGTATATAAATCTATAAATACACAAGTCTATAAATATATAAATATACAAGTCTATAAATCTATAAATATACAAATCTATAAGTCTATAAATATACAAGTCTATAAATATATAAATACACAAGTCTATAAGTCTATAAATATATAAGTCTATAAGTATATAAATATATAAAAGTCTATTAAAATATAAATCTATAAGTATATAAATATACAAGTCTATAAATATGTAAGTCTGTAAGTCTATGAGTGGGCGACTTACTAGATGTATCACAGTCTACACACAGGCTGTTTCCCCTCACGCTCCGAATAGACTGGATGGCGACCGCATCGCTCTGACTGCCGAGACGTGTCTGGAAGGAGAGAAGAAGACTTTATAATGGCAGGGCGGTGCGGTCAGTGTGCAGATCGTGACTCCCGGACTGTCTTGTACCCCACCTTATTTTTTGTACTCTCGCAGCTCTGCAGACTTGCCAAGATCTGACTCTCAATTGCCTGAACCCAAAGTTCACGGTCCTCATAGAGAGATGCCTCAAAATGCCAACTCTGACCACTCAGGGAGACAATGACAAAGCCGTAGGACTCCTCGGGCTCTGTGTGGAGAAGAGGCACAGAATGACTGCAGGTCCTGGAAACATCTGTCATCCACCCATACAGTGTACACCGAAATACCGCAAAATGTCCTTACCAAAGTGACATCACCTTTGTTCTCAAAATATTTAAAGACTATAAGGTAGGTGCAAAACATGTCCAATATACACAATACATATACAATGTCACACTATGGAATCTCTACTGTAAGAGATTTCATCACACTTTATACTATAAGACCGGTCACACTATATACTGTAAGAGCGGTCACACTATATACTGTATACTATAAGAGCGGTCACACTATATACTGTATACTATAAGAGCAGTCACACTATATACTGTATACTGTAAGAGCGGTCACACTATATAATGTATACTGTAAGAGCGGACACACTATATACTGTATACTGTAAGAGCGGTCACACTATATACTATATACTGTAAGAGCGGTCACACTATATACTGTATACTGTAAGAGCGGTCACACTATATACTATATACTGTAAGAGCGGTCACACTATATACTGTATACTGTAAGAGCGGTCACACTATATACTGTATACTGTAAGAGCGGTCACACTATATACTGTATACTGTAAGAGCGGTCACACTATATACTGTATACTGTAAGAGCGGTCACACTATATACTGTATACTGTAAGAGCGGTCACACTATATACTGTATACTGTAAGAGCGGTCACACTATATACTGTATACTGTAAGAGCGGTCACACTATATACTGTATACTGTAAGAGCAGTCACACTATATACTGTATACTGTAAGAGCGGTCACACTATATACTGTATACTGTAAGAGCGGTCACACTATATACTGTATACTGTAAGAGCGGTCACACTATATACTGTAAGAGCGGTCACACTATATACTATATACTGTAAGAGCGGTCACACTATATACTGTATACTGTAAGAGCGGTCACACTATATACTGTATACTGTAAGAGCGGTCACACTATATACTATATACTGTAAGAGCGGTCACACTATATACTGTATACTGTAAGAGCGGTCACACTATATACTGTATACTGTAAGAGCGGTCACACTATATACTGTATACTGTAAGAGCGGTCACACTATATACTGTATACTGTAAGAGCGGTCACACTATATACTGTATACTGTAAGAGCAGTCACACTATATACTGTATACTGTATAAGCGGTCACACTATATACTGTATACTGTAAGAGCGGTCACACTATATACTGTATACTGTATAAGCGGTCACACTATATACTGTATACTGTAAGAGCGGTCACACTATATACTGTATACTGTAAGAGCGGTCACACTATATACTGTAAGAGCGGTCACACTATATACTATATACTGTAAGAGCGGTCACACTATATACTGTATACTGTAAGAGCGGTCACACTATATACTGTATACTGTAAGAGCGGTCACACTATATACTGTATACTGTAAGAGCAGTCACACTATATACTGTATACTGTAAGAGCGGTCACACTATATACTGTATACTGTAAGAGCGGCCACACTATATACTGTATACTGTAAGAGCGGTCACACTATATACTGTATACTGTAAGAGCGGTCACACTATATACTATATACTGTGAGAGCGGTCACACTATATACTGTATACTGTAAGAGCGGTCACACTATATACTGTATACTGTAAGAGCGGTCACACTATATACTGTATACTGTAAGAGCGGTCACACTATATACTGTATACTGTAAGAGCGGTCACACTATATACTGTATACTGTAAGAGCGGTCACACTATATACTGTATACTGTAAGAGCGGTCACACTATATACTGTATACTGTAAGAGCAGTCACACTATATACTGTATACTGTAAGAGCGGTCACACTATATACTGTAAGAGCGGTCACACTATATACTGTATACTGTAAGAGCGGTCACACTATATACTGTATACTGTAAGAGCGGTCACACTATATACTGTATACTGTAAGAGCGGTCACACTATATACTGTATACTGTAAGAGCGGTCACACTATATACTGTAAGAGCGGTCACACTATATACTGTATACTGTAATAGCGGTCACACTATATACTGTAAGAGCGGTCACACTATATACTGTATACTGTAAGAGCGGTCACACTATATACTGTATACTGTAAGAGCGGTCACACTATATACTGTATACTGTAAGAGCGGTCACACTATATACTGTATACTGTAAGAGCGGTCACACTATATACTGTAAGAGCGGTCACACTATATACTGTATACTGTAAGAGCGGTCACACTATATACTGTAAGAGCGGTCACACTATATACTGTATACTGTAAGAGCGGTCACACTATATACTGTATACTGTAAGAGCGGTCACACTATATACTGTATACTGTAAGAGCGGTCACACTATATACTGTATACTGTAAGAGCGGTCACACTATATACTGTATACTGTAAGAGCGGTCACACTATATACTGTATACTGTAAGAGCGGTCACACTATATACTGTATACTGTAAGAGCGGTCACACTATATACTGTATATACTGTAAGAGCGGTCACACTATATACTGTATACTGTAAGAGCGGTCACACTATATACTGTATACTATAAGAGCGGTCACACTATATACTGTATACTGTAAGAGCGGTCACACTATATACTGTATACTGTAAGAGCGGTCACACTATATACTGTATACTGTAAGAGCGGTCACACTATATACTGTATAATGTAAGAGCGGTCACACTATATACTGTATACTGTAAGAGCGGTCACACTATATACTGTATACTGTAAGGGCGGTCACACTATATACTGTATACTGTAAGAGCGGTCACACTATATACTGTAAGAGCGGTCACACTATATTGTGTATACTGTAAGAGCGGTCACACTATATACTATATACTGTAAGAGCGGTCACACTATATACTGTATACTGTAAGAGCGGTCACACTATATACTGTATACTGTAAGAGCGGTCACACTATATACTGTATACTGTAAGAGCGGTCACACTATATACTGTATAATGTAAGAGCGGTCACACTATATACTGTATACTGTAAGAGCGGTCACACTATATACTGTATACTGTAAGAGCGGTCACACTATATACTGTATACTGTAAGAGCGGTCACACTATATACTGTATATACTGTAAGAGCGGTCACACTATATACTGTATACTGTAAGAGCGGTCACACTATATACTGTATACTATAAGAGCGGTCACACTATATACTGTATACTGTAAGAGCGGTCACACTATATACTGTATACTGTAAGAGCGGTCACACTATATTGTGTATACTGTAAGAGCGGTCACACTATATACTGTAAGAGCGGTCACACTATATACTATATACTGTAAGAGCGGTCACACTATATACTGTATACTGTAAGAGCGGTCACACTATATACTGTATACTGTAAGAGCGGTCACACTATATACTGTATACTGTAAGAGCGGTCACACTATATACTATATACTGTAAGAGCGGTCACACTATATACTGTATACTGTAAGAGCGGTCACACTATATACTGTATACTGTAAGAGCGGTCACACTATATACTGTATACTGTAAGAGCAGTCACACTATATACTGTATACTGTAAGAGCGGTCACACTATATACTATATACTGTAAGAGCGGTCACACTATATACTGTAAGAGCGGTCACACTATATACTGTATACTGTAAGAGCGGTCACACTATATACTGTATACTGTAAGAGCGGTCACACTATATACTGTATACTGTAAGAGCGGTCACACTATATACTGTATACTGTAAGAGCGGTCACACTATATACTGTATACTGTAAGAGCGGTCACACTATATACTGTATAATATAAGAGCGGTCACACTATATACTGTATACTGTAAGAGCGGTCACACTATATACTGTATACTGTAAGAGCGGTCACACTATATACTGTATACTGTAAGAGCGGTCACACTATATACTGTATACTGTAAGAGCGGTCACACTATATACTGTATACTGTAAGAGCGGTCACACTATATACTGTATACTGTAAGAGCGGTCACACTATATACTGTATACTGTAAGAGCGGTCACACTATATACTGTATACTGTAAGAGCGGTCACACTATATACTGTAAGAGCGGTCACACTATATACTGTATACTGTAAGAGCGGTCACACTATATACTGTATACTGTAAGAGCGGTCACACTATATACTGTATACTGTAAGAGCGGTCACACTATATACTGTATACTGTAAGAGCGGTCACACTATATACTGTATACTGTAAGAGCGGTCACACTATATACTGTATACTGTAAGAGCGGTCACACTATATACTATATACTGTAAGAGCAGTCACACTATATACTGTATACTGTAAGAGCGGTCACACTATATACTGTATACTGTAAGAGCGGTCACACTATATACTGTATACTGTAAGAGCGGTCACACTATATACTGTATACTGTAAGAGCGGTCACACTATATACTGTAAGAGCGGTCACACTATATACTGTATACTGTAAGAGCGGTCACACTATATACTGTATACTGTAAGAGCGGTCACACTATATACTGTATACTGTAAGAGCGGTCACACTATATACTGTATACTGTAAGAGCGGTCACACTATATACTGTATACTGTAAGAGCGGTCACACTATATACTATATACTGTAAGAGCGGTCACACTATATACTGTATACTGTAAGAGCGGTCACACTATATACTGTATACTGTAAGAGCGGTCACACTATATACTGTATACTGTAAGAGCGGTCACACTATATACTGTATACTGTAAGAGCGGTCACACTATATACTGTATACTGTAAGAGCGGTCACACTATATACTGTATACTGTAAGAGCGGTCACACTATATACTGTATACTGTAAGAGCGGTCACACTATACACTGTATACTGTAAGAGCGGTCACACTATATACTATATACTGTAAGAGCAGTCACACTATATACTGTATACTGTAAGAGCGGTCACACTATATACTGTATACTGTAAGAGCGGTCACACTATATACTGTATACTGTAAGAGCGGTCACACTATATACTGTATACTGTAAGAGCGGTCACACTATATACTGTATACTGTAAGAGCGGTCACACTATATACTGTATACTGTAAGAGCGGTCACACTATATACTGTATACTGTAAGAGCGGTCACACTATATACTGTATACTGTAAGAGCAGTCACACTATATACTGTATACTGTAAGAGCGGTCACACTATATACTGTATACTGTAAGAGCGGTCACACTATATACTGTATACTGTAAGAGCGGTCACACTATATACTGTATACTGTAAGAGCGGTCACACTATATACTATATACTGTAAGAGCGGTCACACTATATACTGTATACTGTAAGAGCGGTCACACTATATACTGTATACTGTAAGAGCGGTCACACTATATACTGTATATACTGTAAGAGCGGTCACACTATATACTGTATACTGTAAGAGCAGTCACACTATATACTGTATACTGTAAGAGCAGTCACACTATATACTGTATACTGTAAGAGCGGTCACACTATATACTGTATACTGTAAGAGCGGTCACACTATATACTGTAAGAGCGGTCACACTATATACTGTATACTGTAAGAGCGGTCACACTATATACTGTATACTGTAAGAGCGGTCACACTATATACTGTATACTGTAAGAGCGGTCACACTATATACTGTATACTGTAAGAGCGGTCACACTATGGAGGTGTATACTATAAGAGCGGTCACACTATATACTGTATACTGTAAGAGCGGTCACACTATATACTGTATACTGTAAGAGCGGTCACACTATATACTGTATACTGTAAGAGCGGTCACACTATATACTGTATACTGTAAGAGCGGTCACACTATATACTGTAAGAGCGGTCACACTATATACTGTAAGAGCGGTCACACTATATACTGTATACTGTAAGAGCGGTCACACTATATACTGTATACTGTAAGAGCGGTCACACTATATACTGTATACTGTAAGAGCGGTCACACTATATACTGTATACTGTAAGAGCGGTCACACTATATACTGTATACTGTAAGAGCGGTCACACTATATACTGTATACTGTAAGAGCGGTCACACTATATACTATATACTGTAAGAGCGGTCACACTATATACTGTATACTGTAAGAGCGGCCACACTATATACTGTATACTGTAAGAGCGGTCACACTATATACTGTATACTGTAAGAGCGGTCACACTATATACTGTATACTGTAAGAGCGGTCACACTATATACTGTATACTGTAAGAGCGGTCACACTATATACTGTATACTGTAAGAGCGGTCACACTATATACTGTATACTGTAAGAGCGGTCACACTATATACTGTATACTGTAAGAGCGGTCACACTATATACTGTATACTGTAAGAGCGGTCACACTATATACTGTATACTGTAAGAGCGGTCACACTATATACTGTATACTGTAAGAGCAGTCACACTATATACTGTATACTGTAAGAGCGGTCACACTATATACTGTATACTGTAAGAGCGGTCACACTATATACTGTATACTGTAAGAGCGGTCACACTATATACTGTATACTGTAAGAGCGGTCACACTATATACTGTATACTGTAAGAGCGGTCACACTATATACTGTATACTGTAAGAGCGGTCACACTATATACTGTATACTGTAAGAGCAGTCACACTATATACTGTATACTGTAAGAGCGGTCACACTATATACTGTATACTGTAAGAGCGGTCACACTATATACTGTATACTGTAAGAGCGGTCACACTATATACTGTAAGAGCGGTCACACTACATACTGTAAGAGCGGTCACACTATATACTGTATACTGTAAGAGCGGTCACACTATATACTGTATACTGTAAGAGCGGTCACACTATATACTGTATACTGTAAGAGCGGTCACACTATATACTGTATACTGTAAGAGCGGTCACACTATATACTGTATACTGTAAGAGCGGTCACACTATATACTGTATACTGTAAGAGCGGTCACACTATATACTATATACTGTAAGAGCGGTCACACTATATGCTGTATACTGTAAGAGCGGTCACACTATATACTGTATACTGTAAGAGCGGTCACACTATATACTGTATATACTGTAAGAGCGGTCACACTATATACTGTATACTGTAAGAGCGGTCACACTATATACTGTATACTGTAAGAGCGGTCACACTATATACTGTATACTGTAAGAGCGGTCACACTATATACTGTATACTGTAAGAGCGGTCACACTATATACTGTATACTGTAAGAGCGGTCACACTATATACTGTATACTGTAAGAGCGGTCACACTATATACTGTATACTGTAAGAGCAGTCACACTATATACTGTATACTGTAAGAGCGGTCACACTATATACTGTATACTGTAAGAGCGGTCACACTATATACTGTATACTGTAAGAGCGGTCACACTATATACTATATACTGTAAGAGCGGTCACACTATATACTGTATACTGTAAGAGCGGTCACACTATATACTGTATACTGTAAGAGCGGTCACACTATATACTGTATATACTGTAAGAGCGGTCACACTATATACTGTAAGAGCAGTCACACTATATACTGTATACTGTAAGAGCAGTCACACTATATACTGTATACTGTAAGAGCGGTCACACTATATACTGTATACTGTAAGAGCGGTCACACTATATACTGTATACTGTAAGAGCGGTCACACTATATACTGTATACTGTAAGAGCAGTCACACTATATACTGTATACTGTAAGAGCGGTCACACTATATACTGTATACTGTAAGAGCGGTCACACTATATACTGTATACTGTAAGAGCGGTCACACTATATACTATATACTGTAAGAGCGGTCACACTATATACTGTATACTGTAAGAGCGGTCACACTATATACTGTATACTGTAAGAGCGGTCACACTATATACTGTATACTGTAAGAGCGGTCACACTATATACTGTATACTGTAAGAGCGGTCACACTATATACTGTATACTGTAAGAGCAGTCACACTATATACTGTATACTGTAAGAGCGGTCACACTATATACTGTATACTGTAAGAGCGGTCACACTATATACTGTATACTGTAAGAGCGGTCACACTATATACTGTATACTGTAAGAGCGGTCACACTATATACTGTATACTGTAAGAGCGGTCACACTATATACTATATACTGTAAGAGCGGTCACACTATATACTGTATACTGTAAGAGCGGTCACACTATATACTGTATACTGTAAGAGCGGTCACACTATATACTGTATATACTGTAAGAGCGGTCACACTATATACTGTAAGAGCAGTCACACTATATACTGTATACTGTAAGAGCAGTCACACTATATACTGTATACTGTAAGAGCGGTCACACTATATACTGTATACTGTAAGAGCGGTCACACTATATACTGTATACTGTAAGAGCGGTCACACTATATACTGTATACTGTAAGAGCGGTCACACTATATACTGTATACTGTAAGAGCGGTCACACTATATACTGTATACTGTAAGAGCGGTCACACTATATACTGTATACTGTAAGAGCGGTCACACTATGGAGGTGTATACTATAAGAGCGGTCACACTATATACTGTATACTGTAAGAGCGGTCACACTATATACTGTATACTGTAAGAGCGGTCACACTATATACTGTATACTGTAAGAGCGGTCACACTATATACTGTATACTGTAAGAGCGGTCACACTATATACTGTATACTGTAAGAGCGGTCACACTATATACTGTATACTGTAAGAGCGGTCACACTATATACTATATACTGTAAGAGCGGTCACACTATATACTGTATACTGTAAGAGCGGTCACACTATATACTGTATACTGTAAGAGGGGTCACACTATATACTGTATACTGTAAGAGCGGTCACACTATATACTGTATACTGTAAGAGCGGTCACACTATATACTGTAAGAGCGGTCACACTATATACTGTATACTGTAAGAGCGGTCACACTATATACTGTATACTGTAAGAGCGGTCACACTATATACTGTATACTGTATGAGCGGTCACACTATATACTGTATACTGTAAGAGCGGTCACACTATATACTGTATACTGTAAGAGCGGTCACACTATATACTGTATACTGTAAGAGCGGTCACACTATATACTGTATACTGTAAGAGCGGTGACACTATATACTGTATACTGTAAGAGCGGTCACACTATATACTGTATACTGTAAGAGCGGTCACACTATATACTGTATACTGTAAGAGCGGTCACACTATATACTGTATACTGTAAGAGCGGTCACACTATATACTGTATACTGTAAGAGCGGTCACACTATATACTGTATACTGTAAGAGCGGTCACACTATATACTGTATACTGTAAGAGCGGTCACACTATATACTATATACTGTAAGAGCGGTCACACTATATACTGTAAGAGCGGTCACACTATATACTGTATACTGTAAGAGCGGTCACACTATATACTGTATACTGTAAGAGCGGTCACACTATATACTATATACTGTAAGAGCAGTCACACTATATACTGTATACTGTAAGAGCGGTCACACTATATACTGTATACTGTAAGAGCGGTCACACTATATACTGTATACTGTAAGAGCGGTCACACTATATACTGTATACTGTAAGAGCAGTCACACTATATACTGTATACTGTAAGAGCGGTCACACTATATACTGTATACTGTAAGAGCGGTCACACTATATACTGTATACTGTAAGAGCGGTCACACTATATACTGTAAGAGCGGTCACACTACATACTGTAAGAGCGGTCACACTATATACTGTATACTGTAAGAGCGGTCACACTATATACTATATACTGTAAGAGCGGTCACACTATATACTGTATACTGTAAGAGCGGTCACACTATATACTGTATACTGTAGGAGCGGTCACACTATATACTGTATACTGTAAGAGCAGTCACACTATATACTGTATACTGTAAGAGCGGTCACACTATATACTGTATACTGTAAGAGCGGTCACACTATATACTGTATACTGTAAGAGCGGTCACACTATATACTATATACTGTAAGAGCGGTCACACTATATACTGTATACTGTAAGAGCGGTCACACTATATACTGTATACTGTAAGAGCGGTCACACTATATACTATATACTGTGAGAGCGGTCACACTATATACTGTATACTGTAAGAGCGGTCACACTATATACTGTATACTGTAAGAGCAGTCACACTATATACTGTATACTGTAAGAGCGGTCACACTATATACTATATACTGTGAGAGCGGTCACACTATATACTGTATACTGTAAGAGCGGTCACACTATATACTGTATACTGTAAGAGCGGTCACACTATATACTGTATACTGTAAGAGCGGTCACACTATATACTGTATACTGTAAGAGCGGTCACACTATATACTGTATACTGTAAGAGCGGTCACACTATATACTGTATATACTGTAAGAGCGGTCACACTATATACTGTATACTGTAAGAGCGGTCACACTATATACTGTATACTGTAGGAGTGGTCACACTATGGAGCTCTGTATTGCCTTTCCCTCAACACATCCATGATATCTACCGC